>UCOM01000132.1:0-127690 GCA_900474385.1 Ormyrus pomaceus
GATTAAAAAAAATGACATCAAAAAATCTTTATTTGTTCAAAAGTTATAATCAAACAAAGAATGACCATTAAAATAACATAAAAAATCTACTTATTTAATTTTAGCCTAATTTTATTGCAAATTTTTATTTAGCTATAACTTTGGAACAAATAAAGATTTTTTGACGTAATTTTTTTTTAATCGATAGGATTTGATCTCACCTTTCAAATGCCGGGTGTTAAAATACTGTATCTTTAATAATTGAGAAGTTATACGTGATTAAACAAAAATCGATTTGTCAGTAAAATATTTAAGCAATATAAAAAAATAATGCATTAATTCTGGCGAAAATTTATAAAAAAAAAAAGAAAAAAATTACTATACAAATACTACACAAACATAAGTATTAAACAAGTACTATACAAAAAATGTTTTTTAAGGATAGTAGCAATCATTTTAAAATTTGTAAGAGGTAATCAAATAATTTAAAAACTAACAATAAAATCAGCTAAATTAAATGTTTACCACAAAGTTTAAAATAAAAATCATCCCGAACATCTGGATAGAGAAGGACCATAAATCTTATCACTCCTTACAAAAATGCCTTTATAAATTAAAAGTATCGTCACGTACAACGCGCATCAAGGGGCCTACGTGATCTATGAAAACCAACTTCCCCCTTCGCCCACAAAGATAAGTTTTCCAAAGCAACGCACGAGTACTCAAACTTATTCACGCCTGACCTACGTTCAAAACACACGGAAAAACACCCGCACTCGCTTCCCCGCGGCGCGGAATTCTTCCGTAGATCTAAAATTACCGGGGGGCTAAGTTTACAAACTAAATTTACCGTCGGGCCTTACAACGCGACGCCGATTCCCCAGCGATGCCTCTCGGCTCCCAGTCATCGTTCCCCGGTGAACAAAAGAATATCGTACTCGGACGTCGGATATGCACGAGAGCGCGGGAGATTGCGCGAGTCAAGACTCTCAAGAGCAGTCGCGGGCGGTCTGCTCGGTCAGTCAGTCAGCGAGGCGACGTCGAGCGAGCAAGTAGTATCGTTTATGCACGCAGCCGCGCACCACCAGTGAAAACACTATGAATAGAGCAAAGGCATCGGCGACGTTCCTCCTCCTGCTGATCGTCGGCGTTCATTCGGCGGTCCGGGAGAACGAGAGGAAAGGCCGGATGGATTACTGGTCCAGCCGGGCCAACATCCTGAGGGACGAGGAGAGCTTGATGCTCGGCGGGAGGCTCCAGTTCCACGGCAGGGAGAGGCTCGCTAATCAGGTGCTGATGGAAGCTAAGGGCAAAGAGATCGACGACGGTTCGTGACTATTGTTAATGCTTTGTTTTTTTGTTTTTTCCGCGGTCGATGCGGTTACTGAGATGCCGCACTGTCGTTGCTCGGGTTTCTGGGATATGATGGAGTTGTATCATTCGCGATGAATCAGTTGTAGAAGTTTGTTTCTTTTGAAGAATTTTCATGTGTCAGGTTTGGGTGATTTTTATGGTGGGAATTTCTAGTTAAATTTCTCATCAGGAGTGATGAGGCACTTCTCGGTGTTTTTTTAAAGTTAATGTAAAGGATATTTCTTTTAAAAGTTCCTATATATCATTACAAACACTTCATTAAACGCTCAACAAGTTAAATTGCACTTTGATTAAATAAAAAGAATGTCATTCTTTTTATTTAATTATTTAATTCTTTTTATTTTTTTTAAATGCTTGGGAAATATATAATTGTAATTAACATAGCGATAAATGTACAATCAGTACTACATCAAAGGAATGTAATAGGGATAAATATAGTTGATATTGCGCCTTATCGGACTAATAACGTTAGATCAATTCATTCAAGCACGTGCTTTTCACTCATTTATGTCTGATAAATCTTAGTAAATGTTACATTTGTGCGTGAATTGTTGATACAGTATTATCTTTTTCAGTAATTGAGAAATTAGCTTTTCGCTATTCTGTTAATTGCAACCGTTTTCAAACAATAACAATCAAAGAAATTAATGTTTCATCCGGATTCTTCGTATTATTTTTTACACTAATCAAATTCGTACGAAGAACAATAAATTTATCGACTACCATTATATTGATAGATGTCACTATTTTATAATGTTTTTACGCAACCATTTCATCATTTCATTAGTGCCTTCGAATTACATTAAAATTTTTACTTCCTGAAAATGTTAAATAATCAAAATAATATCGGAATCTCTATAAATAGTAGAACAATTAAGGAACTATTACGATACTGTACGTTACTTTTGTACGCGATAGCAGGAGCCCAATCGTTCTCACATTATTAAGTGAATTAATTGGTCTTAAATTGAAATAATTATGGTAGAATACACCGAACTTTTTATTAAAAAAAATATGACTCATCGATGGCATTCAATGCTTAGCGGTATCTCGATATGCTTACAAATTCCTGCTACCATGAGAAAAACATTAAATGTTAATTTGCCGTAACTGATGGTACAATACAAACTTTCGGTTGCAAAAAATGTGGTATTTTTTTAAAAGCAAATTATGTAATGAACTGTAGATTTAATACACCAATAAATTTTAATTGTGTAAATAATACTTTTTGACTAAACGAGTGCAAAAAATAATTTTATTGCTAGCTAGTAAAATCATTGTTTTTTTAAACATGTTTTTGCGTAATCCAGAAACCTTTTTTGATAATCCTGTCATTTTATTATTGTAATAAAAAATCAAAAAGTTGTCTCGATTATCAAAAACCGTAAGTATATTGAAGAACAAAGAGCTATACACTTTTGTTAGAAATAGTGCTGCTGAATATTATTAGAATTTATGAAATGTAATCCGCTCGCTTTCTGTAAATATTATTAAATCCACTTACAAACGAAGGAGTTTTTGTGCAAACAACTCTCTTTCCGTATACTAAAAGTTTCATCAGTTTTTATGCAAAAAAAAAAATTTATTATCTTAAAAATATAAAAGTTCATTTGTTGCTTAATATAACTAATTTTAAATTAAATATGAGTGAAATAACTAATTAATTGACAAAGTTAAAGTTCAGATCTCAAATTTGTATTTTCGCAAAGTGAACACACAATGTATTTAATTGCTCTAAAGTGTATTCGGAAGAAATACACTTGCGGAAATCATGTAATATGTAAATTTAACAAATACAAATTTTTCCAATGTAGAAGTACGTGTTACGGAATATTTTGATTCAGTGATCAAGTGAGATAATGAAAAATAATACTAATGTTTTTTTCCGCCAATGGTTCATTATCGGTAAAAATACCCAACGTTTCGACCTCTAATGGGGCCCTTTTCAAGGGAAAAAATATAAAGAGGCAAAGTCAAAGCAGAGGCAGTCAAACGAAGAATGAAGAAGGCAATGAATACTCATCGTTTACTCTGGTCATTAGAAAACAGTTTATTCCCAGAAGCAACTTGTAATATCTATGCGAAAGAAATGATATTTTATGCAGTGACAATTATTGCTTTAATAGTGCAATTATTGAGTTCTTAGATTTCTATTAGATGTTTTACGTAGTATAATAAAACAATTAGTAACATCATTTTTTGTTACGTGACGTTTTATCACTTAGGTGAAAAATGAGAGAAAGCTGCTTTAGATTAGAATAATATGTAAATGAATACAAACACGATGATGATTGTTTTTTCATAACTCAGCAATATCATCGAATATATCGATAAAATGTTGATTATGCAATATTGATGAATACATGACTAACGACGCGTACTTTCAAATTTTCTGGTAAAACCCTCCGTTCAAATTAACAAATAATATTCGAATACATTTCACGGGACTATTATTTTTCTTGCCTTTTAAATTCGTTTACATTTTAAAGTTTTCTTTTTCCCATCTACGTGCATTCGTAAAATTTACGTTCGCAAACTAGTTTGCCAATTAGCAACCGAGTTAATGTCGGCATAAAAACAATCCTCCACCTATACATCATCCTCAGGTTTCGCCAACCCGGGCCAGTTCCTGCCGTCGCAGAGCTTCCTCGTCGCCGCGGCCAAGATCCGCCGTTCCCCGGTCTTCAGGATCATCGAGAGAATGCCGAAGGGCGCTGTGCTCCACGCCCACGACACGGCCCTGGTCTCCTCGGACTACGTATTCTGGAACATCACTCACAGGCCGAACCTCTACGTCTGCGACGTCGACGGCCTGCTGAGGTCCAGGTTCTTCGCGCGGCCTAATCGAACCGAGTGCGATTGGCAGCTGCTCGAGGAGGTCAGGAAGAACGACAAGGAGCGGACGGTCGATCGCAGGATAGCCACGCAAATGTCCATGGCGAATAGGTACCCGGGCCAAGCTTTTCCCGACGGCGACACTGCCTGGAGCAAATTTATGGAGATTTTCATGTTTATTACTCCTATGCTGACGTACAAGTAAGATGATACTGCAATGATGTATATATCTGTGATTATAGAGCGTGATTTACATTTATAACTTTGAGCTACCGGATTATGTTCTCTTGTAGAACATTATAAAGAAACTCTGTCTTTTTTATTTTGCATTAATTCAATCAGAACAAAAATAATAAAATTGTATATATAGGTATCAACCTTTTTATATGATTAATTTTGTTATAAAAGGGGATTAAAATTTGTCTAAAATCAAACTTTATATCTTAAAAAATACAAGTAAATAATGTTTATGAGATTTAGTGCATTACGTAACGATTGCAACATATTGTTAAATTCCAATAAATCCCCCGAATTTCAGACCAGTGTTCGAAGATTACATTTACCAAGGCCTGAAGGAGCTCTACAACGACAACGTCCTCTACCTCGAGCTCCGTACCACCCTCCCTCAGCTGTACGACTTGGACGGCAGCGTGTACGGGCCCCTCGAGGTGGCTCGGATCTACAAAAAGATGGCCGAGAGATTCGTCCTCGATCACCCCGACTTCGTCGGCATGAAGCTGATCTACGCGCCGGTGCGCAAGTGCACCGACGAGCAGGTGGACGAGTACCTGTCGGTGGCCCGCCAGCTGAGGGAGACAATGAGCGACTTCGTCGCGGGCTTCGACCTCGTCGGCCAGGAGGACAAGGGCGAGCCGCTCGTCGCTTTCGCCGAGAAGCTCAGGAGCCTCGGCAGCGACGTGCCGCTATTCTTCCACGCGGGGGAGACCAACTGGTACGGCGAGAGCACCGACGAGAACCTCATCGACGCCGTGATACTGAACACCAAGAGGATCGGTCACGGGTAATGCGCGAAAGCTTTTGCTTTATTTTCTGTATTCTGTCGTAGATTTTTGTATTTTAGTAGAGGAGCTCATTTTGCGGATAAATGTTAAATGTTAAGTCAGAAATTTACTTTGAAAGCAGTCGTTGTTGATAATTTAAAATCATTCAAAATAGAAAGTTTTAATTTTAGTTCGGATGCAAGCTTTCTGAATTCAATAACTATTTTCTGTGTCAAATTTTTTATTTCTTAGTGGGTCTAGGAGCTTAAATAATAATTACTTTTTGCAACAGATAATATGAATCTCCAGGTCTCGATATAAGAATAATATCGAACACCTTCTAAAAATTAATCTTGCACTTGAATTTCCAGATACGCGCTTGTAAAGCACCCTAAAGTAATGGAATTGGCCCGGCAGAAGAACATCGCCATCGAGGTGTCCCCGATCTCCAACCAAGTCCTGACTCTCGTCAAGGACCTGCGCAACCACCCGGCCAGCATCCTCTTCGCCCAGGACTACCCGGTGGTCATCTCCAACGACGATCCCACCCACTGGGGCGCCCGCGGACTGAGCTACGACTTCTACGAGGCCTTCGTCGGCATCATGTCGCGGCACGCCGACATCCGCTCCTTGAAGCAGCTCGCCCTGAACTCCATCGAGTACTCGAGCATGAACGACGACGAGAAGATTCGAGCGTACGAAATTTTCAGACGAAAGTGGGACAAGTTCGTCCAGGATCTCAGTGGTGAATTGTAAGGAGCTTGCAGTCGCGAAGCGTGAACGCTGTAGAACACTTTGGACGAACGCGAGTTGAGATGATTTGTGATTCTTGAAAGCCTGAGAGATGCTGGAGATCGAATTTGTAAATAATAGATTATTTTTCTTTTTTTTTTTATGTTCTGCAGATTTTTATTGCGTTTTTATGATAATGACGTGAGTTAGCGATTGTTAACAATTAAATCATGTAAATGTATTATACGTTTGTAAGAATATTTTTACGTAGCATTGTACACTGTTTTTTAAAATATCAAATTTCGTGTAAAATAAAAGATGCATTCCATGGAATTAATTTATGGAAATAAAGTTTTTTATTTAATTTATTTCCTCGCTATTATTTATAATATATTTTTATTACATTTTCAAACCAATTTTGAAATAAGTGTGGCTTTTTTAATATATATCAAACTGTTTTATTTTTAGTAATTAAAAATATAAGAATTTAATATTATAATATACATTATATTATTTTTATATTCATGACAATCTCCAAACGGCACATTTTTATTGATATTAAGAAAAAAAAATCTCTCAGTTGCCACTCTAATTGGTGGCCCCCCGAACGATAACTTCTTTCAATATAGTATATCTATGCGATTGGGTTTTGGATCTGCAATTACGCGCCCTCTAGTTGGTGGCTTCACCGCTAGAGGGAATTTAGCTCTTCACAAGTGAAAAGTAAATTTACAGGTAAGTATCATGAGACTTATTTGTAATTGATCAATATATTACTTAAGTCTATATAATTTCTTTCGTAAAAATTAATTTGTTAGGAATCAAATCATTGTAAATGTAGGGAAAATAGTTAAGTAAAATATATGTAATTGATGATGATAGTGTGGAATAGGTCATTTTGGATATAAGTTGTAATTTTTGTTATTTTGCAGTTGCTGTTATTGAACTATTTATATATTTAAACTATATTTACTATGTGATTGATAGAAGCTATACCCAGGCGAAAAAGCTCAAGTGAGAAATCACATGAGAAATTATATGAGAGCTCATGTCGAAAACCAGATGACTTTAATATGAAACAATTCATCACGTGATATTCAGGTGATTTCTCATGCGATTTCACATTTGCAACTCAGTTAAAAAATACATTTGATACATAGCATTTGTCATGTTTTTCAGACCAAATCATTTATTTCAAATATAAAGTAAAGATTGTCACGTTAAAATTAATTGACAAAGAAAAACAATTTGGATTTCCTGTAGAATCGCGTCAGCAAAAATGAGATAAAAAGCAGAACAACAATGAAAACTTGTTCATTTCCCTTTTGGTTAATTGAGCAATGACGTAAATATTTATATACAGGATAAAGAACAATTTAAATTTTTGAAATTTTTAATGCCTATTTTTCTGCAGATTAACTATTCTTTTAAAAAATATATACTTATTTACTCTTAGTCCCAACAATAAAAGTTTTATTAGCTACGTAAATTACTACTACTTCTAATAATTAACGAATTAACTGTTTAGTTTCTTATTCAAGAATCTTTGTTACTTTATTGTAGTTTAAAATCTATAAATTATCTTACAAACAACTATAGAGTATTTTGTATTTTTATTTAATATATTCTTCCGAACCCATACAGGTGCTTCGTTTCCTTATGAAACACTCCCACCATCCTCTATCGAGATCTCTGCCACAAGTGCCTTATTTTGTAATCCCCACTGTCCCCGCATTTGCACAGGACTTACCAATGATAAAGAGAAAGTTAGCGAGAAAACCCTTTGCCAGCAATAATAGACAAGAAACATCATTCTTTATCTCCAGAGCAACATTGTTGGTGCTCTTGTTGGTGAGACTTCGTGGTCGTATATTAAGTGACTTCGATGTTCCCTTTACGACACACCAGGAAGTTATCCCTATTTTTGTCACACATATACTCCTTACGATGGTTTTCAAGGAAATAAGTTATTGAGCTTAAACAATTTACGAATCAATAAATGAAATCTGTACGATATCTATTTGATACGTATCAGAATTAAAAGCTATTTTTAATCCATAATATAAACAATTTTAATTCTTACTGATTTTACTGTGTATATGAGGCGTTCTCTTGATCAAACAAAGAACCTAGTACCAATTTCAGTTGTTATAGGAATGAATTAATTCAATAATCATAAGACATTATTTCAGTAGCACAAAACAATTGTCATGCATCATATACGCGTCAAATTTACATAGTTTATATCACTATCAATTTTTATCAAATCAAATTTTTCGAAAATCAGTAGAATTTTCGTAAAATATTTTCATTAAAGATCTTATTACGATAGTAGTCAATTTAAATAACTTAAAAAGCAACGTACGACGCCCGAAAAAAGCCTTTGAATGCGGGATGACAGGATAAGGCTGGGATTTCCAATGGGCAAATAATAACACAGCAGATTATTGTTATGACACAGAAAAATTTTATTCCACTTTTTGTTACCAGCCGAAGTCCAAAGGTCAGCCGAAACGTGTGATCACAGATGAGGATGAGGAGTCGTGCGGTTGTCCTCGTTACGTGCTAATTTTGCATCAAAGCTGTCGAGATCTCAGCAAGTACTTTTTTATACCCACTTTCGAGAGCCTGAAAAATCAAATCAAATCAATGTCTATCGATCTGCCCTCTCGCATTTAATTTTTTATTTATTTAAGGTTCTTGTGAGCAATTACTTTTATGAAATCTAAAAACTAAAAGTTTGATCTACATCATCCGTATGGTTTTTATTGAAAAATAACAAGTAATATTAATCGTTCTCATAAATTATTTTTGTGATAGTAATGGTTCTCAATCTTTTACTCAATATTTTATCAAACAATATTGTAAAAAAGCGCTTTTGAAACCTGATCTACAAAACATCAATCTTCGTATATTTTAACCGCGGCAAAAATATCGTAAGCGCCCCTAACAACTCGTCAGATAAGTGTAAAAATCGATGCGGAATTAGATTACCTCTCGGCGGCCATAAAGGCCCGTCTTTTTCTTCTCTCAGGTGTAACGCTGCTCCCGTCGCTCAGTACTAGCCTGGATGCGAGAGCTGTTGATTTTCCGGGCGGACTGGTCGTTCCTGACGGCACGTTCGTCAATAATTGTTTGCCTTGGCGATTTTCTTTTGATTTCCGCCGGACGCTTAGATCCGACGAGACCACAATCTCGTCGAAAGCCTGACCGATGAATTCTGCAATACGGCCATTCGAAACAGATTCGTTATACGCGCGAATTTCTTCTGCTCGCGATCGTTATTTATACGGCGAGGACCCCCGAGGTCCTTAGACTCGATAAGAAAAAGTTTCTATTTTTTCATTGAATAGCCATAGTTATGGATTCAAGTGCGTTTGTAACTTTCCCTTTTGAAGAGAGAGTTTTTAAGATGCAGAGCGTGAAAGCAAAGTTACGTAATTTCATGCTATTTAAGTTAAACAAATATAGAAATAAAAGTAATAACCCAAAATATGTTACTTACGATTTCGATTAGTGGCTTGACTTTGGGCATTGACGGTTATAGATGCCAAAACGAGTACCAAGAAAGCTAAGAGTTTCGTCATTTTTGCGGGTCCGAATTGAAAATTTAGCGTATTGCTTTCCTGAACCAAAACAGTGAATTTCTGCAACAGACAAAATTGAAATATATAGGGAGGCCTTGAGCGAGCGTCGAACTGTACGGGTGTAAGCGAGAGCGGAGCAGCTCGCGGGCGAATCAGTGCGGCAATTACTGCATCTCTCGCCTCGAGTCGTAAAGAGTCGGCGCGCACACGCGAGAGAGAGAGAGAGAGAGAGAGATCGGCGCGGATAATAATTGCGCGGAGAGAGAGAGAGAGAGAGAGAGAGAGATCGAGGAGACTGCTGCTGGCGAGCGTGCGAGCCAGCCGTGTAGACGCACGAACGAGATAATCGCTCCGCGAATTTCCCATTGCGCAATTAGCCGAGAGCCGAGAGCGGAGCTGCTTTCGCGGTCGAGTCTTGTTTTTTTTTTTTTTTTTTTTTCTTTTAAGCGCGTTGCTCTGCTCGCCGCTTTGGGGGAAAAATCGAGAGAAAAAGAGCGCTCCCGGACGAGATTCGCCGCGCTGCGGCTGATTTGGTAATTTTGCGCTTTCGAGATGTATACGAGGCGGGTTTCGTTGTAAACAGCTGCCTTTCGAAACGTGCAGTTTGACGCGAGGATTTCGGTATCGAGATATTTATTGGCTATTAAACTTGGAGTTACTCACGTGTTGCCTTTCGTCATTTTTTTCATTGGACGAGCGACGGATCGGCTAATTGACGCCAAGCAGTTTATTTGAAAAAATACTCTGCTCATTCCGATTAATTCTTTTATCTCGACAATGTTTATAACAAAGAAGATTTACACTGCGGATCGTTTGCTCGGTGCCAATTACAGTAAAGCGAAGTGCGTCGCACGTTTGATTCAATCCCGGATGATTAATTCAGCTGTTAGAAGTTAACCCGTCGCGGAAAAACTCGGTTTCATAAATCCTTATACGCAACTCTTGATTGTATCTACTTCTCTATAAAAAGACAGAACCTGTTGTTGAAAGTTAAAGAGTAAATCTGAATGGAATTGACTTTTTTTAACGAGGTTTAGAGTGGTAAAAGGTGGAGTGGGTTTCGAGTGAGATTACAGAACTGGATGTGTATGAAAGTTGTCCAAGAAATGTATTTTGTTGTTAAGAAAAAATAGAAAATTAAGATTTTTAGCAAAGAATGTGTTAAAAAATGGTTTTTGAAATCAATAAAAGACTTTAAGCAAGAGAGTTACTGTAAAAATAATTTTTTTTCACAAAAATCACAAAAAAAACAATTTTTTTTTTCAATTTTTTGACTCGACCATTACTTTTTAAACAAAGTAATGATTGCTTTTGATTTTTTTCACTTTATCTCTCTTTCTTCCGCGAACGGTCAAACAAAGAAACCCGAGTGGACATTGAACGTACCTCAAAATCCATGTGCAATTATAGTATTATAAAAAATTTATTCCCTCGATACACGGATGCAAACTCCATTCCTTTCCGGCATTTAAAACTACAAAGCTTCTGTCGTCCTAGAGTGGGAGGCGTGCGCATGCGCAATATTGCAATATACGGTCACCCACGACTAGTCGGACCAACACTATTTATTACCTCGCTCCAAAGATTTCGATTCAAACTCAAGACCAATTCGGCTCAGTCTATAGCTTATAATCCGACTTGCGAGAAGCGCGCGAAATTCAAACGCAAAAGGCACTCGACATCGCGACGCGACCAAAAAAAAAATAAAAGAAAAAAATAAAAAAATAAAAGAACTTAAGGAAAAAATAAAGTATTAAAGTACGTGTGTATGTGTAAAGTACTGTATAACTCCCGTGTCTCTCTCCGCTCGGCACTTACCGACAATATCCTGAGGATACTTTCCGAGTCGACAACCGCACGAGAAATGCGAGCACAATGGTCGAGCAGCCTTCAGATGAGCTCGGCCGGGCGCTCTCACCGCTCGCCGCCGCGGCCTCGCTCCGTCTCCTTTCCACCGGTGCTCGGGGCCCGAAGACGTAGGAGAGAGTCGCGGTGGCGGGGGCCTCCTCTCTCGGGGCCCGCGCGGAGTGGGGGGGACACCGCGGTGAGAGAGAGAGAGAGAGGGGGGTTCGACCCCCGACTCGAGCGCGGTAGGAACGTCCGATAACTATCTTTAAAAGGAAAATGGTTGACAACCAAATGTGACGCGAGGGGTGAGGGACCCCTTTGATAAAGGCTCGTGTTTTTCGCGCGACGCGACGCCTCGCAGGCAAGTGTCGGCTTGCTGCTGAAAGCTTATAGTTTGGCACGAGTGCAAGCGATAGTTGCGACAATTTCGCGGGTTTGTATTTTTTTAGAAAAAAGGCTATTGGGTTTGAAATTGAAGCGGGTATTATCGATTTCAAACGTATTCAAAGTACATTTGATAGATTGCGGTGTGAATTGCTAGTGTAAATTAAATTGAATTTCATAATTAATTGAGTTTTCTAAAAAGCGAAGTGTGGAAGGTGAATTGCAAATAGTCGTAAAAATGTAAATCTTACCTATTTGTATTTTCAATTGTCACCCGAGATCGTAAACTTTTTATTACCATTCAAGCTTCGAAGCCCCCTGGCTACTTAAGGGAATGAATCCACAGGAAAGGCTCAACAAAACACCTTGCCAAAATGTCGAATACCGTCATTGCAATAAAATCGTCGTCCCTATTTCCGAAAAACTCTCGTTAAACGAGAGTCTCGAGGTAACGATTTCTGTTTCGCCAACTAGCAAGAAGATTAATCTTCTATGAATACCTAAGTACGCTTTTGTGTAGCTCGAAGTTGAAGTAACAGGTCTAACCATCTACGCGAGCGACTTCGCGCGTATAAAAAGCATTTCAGACTTTAACTTCTTTAACTTGGCGGCTTCTAATAGCACAATTCCTTACAAATCTCCATTGTTTAAATTATTTGGGCACAAACAAATACGGGGCCCGGCGAGGCTGACCCTCCCCGGGCTCGCCGTCATCCCCGCTTCGAGACCCACCTTAAAGGGTTCAGCAACTCTCTCTCTCTCTCTCGGCTAAGCGCGGGGCTGCGCTCGCACTGGCCGGACCGCTTTCTGTTTCATCCTTTTTTTTTCTCTCTCTCTCTCTCTCTCTCGCTCCTCCTCGGCCGCTCGGGACTGGTTTCTTCTCTCCTGGTTTTCTCTCCTCTCTCTCTGTCTCTCTCTGTTTCCCTCTCCCGGGGCCCGAAGGTAACGAGACGCCGAGACATAGGTGTCCCGTCTAGCAAAAATTGTTTTGCATTATGCTAATGCCCGGACAAAGGGACGAGTCGAGGAAAAACAATTGGCCTTTTTTTCGCAACGTGTGAAAGATTTCTCCCGTCTCCCGTCCGGTGTTTACTCCTCTCTCTCTCTCTCTCTCTCCTGTTCCTTGACCGTTCCTGGACACGACCTATGTTGATTTATCACGTCCTGCGAGCGAGAGAGAGACACCGAGGGAGCTTTTCTTCGGCGCGCGAAACGCGAGAGATGAAGAGCCGGAGATTCCATTATTTTGTATTCATTGCGAACCCCGGCTATGGGCTCTCTCTCTCTCTCTCTCTCTCTCTCTCTCTCTCGGGATTTATTATTCGCTCGCAAGCAAGTGGGGAGAGAGAGAGAGAGAGAGAGAGAGAGGAGAGCCTGTAAAGGGGCCTTAAGGCCGATGTTATGAACCTTTGAGATTAGGTTAGGCCTCTTTGAATGGAGGGAGGCAGGCCTCTCGAGAGGCCTTCTTTTCGATAAGAACTATAAAATTATCCGCTTTGTGCCGGGGGTTTTTACTGGCGACGAGCCGGGGCAGGTGTTTATGCAAGCATTAAAAAGAGTACACGATCGCGGCCCGCGAGTCTAGGGCTTTGTGCTCCAGGCCGTAAACTAGCGTGACGATTGCCGGGGCTTCGGGGAACCGGGCTTTTTTTTTATCTTACGAGCTAGCAAGCGGAGGCGGCTCGGCTGATTTTTTTACGAGCTTGTAATTTTTTTCGGGAAACTGCACGCGACTCGAGAGTTTAAGTGCTTGCTTTCCAAGTCTCTCTTTTTTTTTTTTAAATTGCGAAAATTTCTAAAGTTCCTACAGACTGTATCTTGGAGCAATTTTAAGAAACTAAAGAATAGTCAGGAAGGTTATTAAAAAAAAAATTTTTTCGTTTATCGCAATTTGACGCTTAAAATGGACATTTAATAATTGCAACTGCATTTTTGCAAGTGCATAATTATTTTAAAATGAAAATTTCGTAATTCTAAAGGACTGAAGTAGAGAGGTAATAGTAATTAAACGCTTTTTAAATAGTGATCTTAAAGACAAACAATATGCTAAGCAAACGGACACCGAGTTAAAAATTGTTTCATCTGTGTGCAAAGAGACAATAAAAAAGCTTCTTTTGTGCTCCATTCATTGGCCTGAGATTTATTGCTCAACTTCTATTGTGTTAAAAAGAGGGTGAAGTTTTACTGTTTGAAACTTGTTATATGCCCATTAGAAAATCTTTGATTCGTCTGTTTGTAAGTGTTTTGTCTATTAAAATAAATTTTAATTTGCCTAAGCCATCGCTTTCACCTAAAACCTTTAAGCAAATACTTTTTTTGTCGTTTTATTACTGCTCCTAAGTGGGATTAGAACAGATTTGCATCTGAATTTACAGTTTACTTTAAAAGTTGAAATTCCGCATAAAAAATGAAAGATTCGCGGCTGCTTATTTCTTAAAAAACTGGAATCGATTAAAAATCATTGATGCCTTTAATCCCAGCTGAATCGAGCGAGGCACCTTTAAAAAGCTTGGCAATACATCAATTAAACAATATAATCGACGGCGTCCAGCGCCGTTCATTATCCACGCAATAAATCTCTCTCTCTCTCTCCCTCTCTCTCTCTCCTCTGCTATGCAAGCACAAAAGAAGAAGACTTCGCGGGGCTCCGAAGAAGTTGAGTTCTTCACTGTTGCAAGATTGCGTGCTCAGATTGCTCGGTCATTGCACGCAGCGCGAAGGAGAGAGAGAGAGAGAGCGAGGCGCTTTTCGGTTTCGCGTTTTTTCTCCTTTTAACGCGCTGTTCTTACGTATACACGTGTGTGCGTGAAGCCGCACGGCAGCAGCAGCAGCAGCAGCGGCGGCGGCAGCATCCCTCCTCTTTTTGGTTTCCCTTTGTGCTCCTTAATCTGCGACCTCTCCTCTTCTCTCGCGCTTCGACTCTGTCTCTCTCTCATCCTCAGCCTCCTCGGCTCTCCTCCTTTCATTCTTCTCGTCCACCTCTGTATATACCTCGTGCGCGCCTCGCTCCGCTTTATTTTTCGAGCGAGAGAGCCGAACCCGCTGGCTCTCTTGCCTTCCCTTTTGCAATATTTTTCTGCGACTTAACGATTTTGAGAATCGATTTTCGTGGCGAGAGGGCACGCTGCCGCGGGTTTGCTGCCCGATTAATGATATTTGGATAAAATCTGAATTCTCTTATTTAAAAGTCTCGGGGATTTTGGGTACCGCAATATTTCTTTCGGGCCTTCGGGCTGCGCTCTTTCTTAGTTTTATTGATAGCGCTCCGTGGGGCTTTAACCAAATTGACGGTATTTGAGCTCAATGAAAGAAGCGACATCTTTTTAAAAAGCGACCGTGCAAAAGATTAAATCGGCCAAATGTGTATTCACGTTTTATCAAGAAATCCATTTAAGTGAAAACGTCCAAATGGATAAATCTTAAAAATGTATTTTAGGTTTGTATATACAAACGTATACAGTTTTTCAAAATTAAGTCAAGAACCTTACTAATTTTTACGATCGTGTCAAAGTATTGTTATTATTTTCTGGTTTATAATGTGTACGTACCTATAGTCTACCTGCAAGCATTGAAATCCCTTCTTCGTTTCTCGGCGATCTATGTGTATATTTTAGATTTAAATGTACAAAAGAAGTAAAAATTAAATTTTAATTACTTTTTGATAATTATTAATAATTTTTTATTGCACGCACAGTATAAAAATACAAAATAATGCAAAAGATTATAAAACGATACAAAAAGACAATTCAGTACTTTCTTATACTACTATAATGCTTAACGTAACAATAACCTTAAAGATAATCCTACTTCTACGCAATAAAAAATATTTTGAACATAAAAATGATACTTGAATTTCCAAAGAATCCAGTTCGAAAATATATAAAAAAAAAAGAAATTAAAGGACGGCGAGTTTCGCAAACGCCTTCGGTAACCTACTTAACCAGCGAAATTATTTTTAACTCTGCGCTCTTTGTTAGAGCGCATCTCTCGGTCTCGCTCGCTCCTCATCTTTTTCTCATAAACTCCCTTTGCCGCAGGAACTCTCCTCTCTCTCTCTCTCTCTCTCTCTCTCTCTCTCTTTAATTCCCCCTTTGTTTCTCTCTGTCTCTCTCAGGCGGCGGCGGCGGCGGGGATCGCGAATTTTTACCGGTTTTGCCCTTTGAGGAACATCTGGTGGCTGGCACGCGGACAAAGAGAGAACGAGCGAGAGAGCCTCTCGGGGGTGGCTCCTCTCGCTCTCTCTCTCTCTCTCTCTCAGGTCCTTCCTCCTTCTTCTTCCCCGTCCGTCTCGGCAAAGGCCGTTTTTCTCCTTTTTAGCGAAGATCGTCGTCTTCGCTCTCGGCTCGCGGCTCGATCCTCGTTGGCAAGGCGAGATCCGCCACGGGCTCTTTATTTACAAACATCGGAGGCTGCGTCTACTTTGACTTCTAAATCGGGGCCCCCGCCGATATGCAGGAGGCGCTCCTGCGTGCCTGGAATGAGGATGGCCGGGCTGATGAAATTGGCGATTATTGTGCCGCGGCTCCGGTGACGACTCGCCTTTTTGCAGTTTCTGTAACGAGAGGCTCGGGTTTATCTCTGGATGTGGAAAATTTATGATGTTTTGCAATGGAAATTATTGTTTATAGGGCCATTGTTTGCAAGCCTGTTTTGTAAGCTATTCTACAGCGATGACGAAATTAAAATGGAAAAATGTCAATTTATTGCGTTTGGGCTTTTATTGCCTTTGTTTTAGATGAATATAGATGAATAATAAAATACTAGAAAGATTTGTTTTCATTTGAACCAAAAATCGCTAGTTGAAAATTTAATAATCGTAAAAAATTAAAAACTATAGGTGACGGAGTGATTTATTATAAAATTTTTAAAAGTTTTTTAAAAAGTTTGGGATTGGTAAAAAATATTTATTTACTTTATCAAACTATGATATAAAAATTAATTGAAAATGGAACATTTCGATTTCGGCTCACAAGTTGCCCAAAAAAAAAGTGAAATAGAAAAATGAGACCAGCACTGCAACCGGTTTATTCCAGTTCTCGGAGTTCAATCCCTTCAATTTTGCCTCCCCGGTAGGGGAAACGGATAATTAGAAGATCTTGAATGAGGATCAGGCGTTAGATCAAAAATGAACATAATTTTCCATGAAATTTTGTACCCGTCGAAGGAAATCTTGAAGTGAAGGAGTAGCAATGAAGCCTTATTTTACGCATTTGAATTTGGTAAATAATTTTTGAAAAATTTATATAATTATTTCCATGCAAGTGCGCTCTCAACCTCTTGGGAAACCTAAACTAAACTAATCTAATCTAACACTAAACTCTCACGAGAAATGCAGAAAGGTATCGTAACGGTTTCCAAAAACGTGCTTCCAGCAAGTGCACCGACGCTTTTAACGCTCCTAAGCTAATTTATCGAAGAAGCCTCGGCTCGCAATCCTCTAAACGGTCGAGCGGCGCTTCCACCTCTTTGCAATTCCACTTTAGCATATAAAGCGGATAATTCACAATACCATGGCTAGCCCAAATAAATTGTACCATTCAGAAGGACTCTCTCGCGCTCTCTCCCTCATTATTCATTCGAACTCGGACTTGTCACCTGGGCGCGTCAGCGCACTGCGCGCATTTACATTATTCGCCGGCTCGCTTTCCCACACGCCGCCACCGGTGGTGCGCCTCGCTCTTCGACCGTTCTCGAGTGTTTGCGCCGATTAGCGACGCTTGTCCCCGTCGCTCGTCAAAGGCTCGCGACGCGGATAAATGAAATTAGACGTCGGAGCCTCGCGTATACACCAATGAGCGATCCCGGATCGTTGACCGGCATCCGGAGGGGCCTCGGGGCCGTTTGCGAGGATATATATTACGTTGCGTATACGAGTTTGCGACGAGGTGTTGTCGCGTCCGAGGAATATTGCGCGCGACGAGCGTGGAAAGACGCGCGGATTTGGCTAAATATTGCCGAGGATTCGCTCGAGCGGTTAAATGCTAATGCGCGACTCTGTTACTTCATTGTCGCGACGAGCGATTTGCGCGCTCGGTTTAACTTGGCGGAGTCTATGTTTGGGTTTGTTGAGCTTTGAATTTGGGCTTTTTATTGTGTTTGAAAGTTTACCCTCGACGGATTGAATTTTAAATTTCACCCCGAGGTCGCGTATTTGTATTGCGTTGCACGAATTCTTCAGACATTTTTTTTTGATAATTTACGAACAGAATCATAAAAAAAATTATGTATTTTTGATTTGATTATATAAATGTTCAAGACAAATGTTCTTAAGAATAGATAACTTTTTACAATTTTATATTCATAAGATAAATTGTTTATTGAGTAAATTGCAGTAATTCAACAATTTAATTTAAAAAATTGCCCGTTTAACATTACCAACGAGAATAAATCATGCTTTTATAAATGACATTAGAATTCAGTTGTTCATAAAAAGAGCAACGATTTGCTACTCGAATAAATTTTCAAAAATCCGCCGCGCTCCTCAATCGCCGAAAAAAATAATCGAAAAGGAATACCATATCGCCTCGTAACCCCAAGCGCGTTGTCAAGTTGCACGCGCACGCAAGAATTTAGTTTCCCCGCGAGTCCGCGGATCATTGACCCCTCCCGTCCATTCAGCATTCGCGAACAAGAGAAGAAACAATCGAACCGCAGGCTCAATAATTACAAAAAAAAAAAAAAAAAAGCCTCGCAATTACCGAAGGCACGCCCGTGTACCAACGAGCGCTCGCACGCAAATGCACGCTCGCCGATATCTCCAGAAAAGAAGAAAGAGAAGGACGCGCGGCGAAGGAGAGAAAAAAAGCTGGCGCGCGTACGAGCAAAGCGCGCACAAAGGAAAGCAACAATCACTTCCGTTTCTCTTTGCTCGCGGCCTCTTCCCACCCGTATATTTCACTCATAATACAAATCGGCGTCGTCGTCGTCGTAGTCGTCGTCTCTCTCTCTCTCTCTCTCCGGCCAAGGGTGCAATGCACCTAAATTATTATAACGAGGCCCGACTCTCTCTCTCCCTCTCTCCTTATGTTTATTTAAAATCTCGCTGCGCTCGGCCCGAGAGAGCGAAGAACCTGCTGGCAGCCTCCGGAGAAGGGTTGCACATCCTTCTCTCTCGCGAAATATTTTCGCCAAAGCGAGCAAGAGAGAGAGAGAGAGAGCGGAGGAGAGCGAAAGGGCCATTGTACCTGGGGCTACGCGAGGTGAATGCCTTGCCGGCTCGCCGGGGAGAACGTGTGAAAAGGAAGGGACAAAAGAGAGAGGGGCAGCAGCGCGAGGAGAAACAGAGATAGAACGACGCCAGGAAAGAAACGGAAAGAATCTTCCTCTCCCGGGTTCTCAGGACGAGGAGAGAGAGAGAGAGAGAGAGAGAGAGAGAGAGCTCCAGACGGCCGCTGCCGGGCGAAACACAGGTTTTAAAGGGCCCGGCCCGCGAGGACTCTCTGTGTGGGTAAGGAAGGAGGGGCGGTTCGGGGTCGAGGATCGCGAAAAAGGGACCGACCGACGCGCCCGCGGAGAACCACCTACAGGGTGTCTCTCGCTCTCTCGGGCTCTCCGGCGCAGCTTTCGAAATCTCCTCGGCCTTTCGGCTTTTTGCGCGCAGGTGCTATTTACGGGGGAGCTTATAGGTGGCCCCGCCGCGAGGAAACTTTTACTCCTTTCGAGCGAGATCTTTTCTTTTTTTTTTTTATACTGTTTAGCCAAGGATCCTTTTCGCCGGGTGCTCGAGCGTCTTGCTTTAGAGCCGCTAATTGTCAGTTATTTATCTTTTTCGAAGAGGATGATGACACTTGCCGAGGGGTACCTTTAATTTTCGAGTTCTCGAAAAACTTTGTTCCAGGGAAAAGGTAATGGTGTTGGAACGTTGCGGAAATAGTCAAATGAAGACTTCATTGTTAATGTTTCATATCGTATTTTACAAATATCCTCGCAATTATCGGACAATTGTTTCAAACAATTCAAGTAAAAGTTCCAAAATCGAAAACCAATTTAGTCTTACGACCGCCGGCATAATCAAACGAATTCTATCGGGTATTCCAGCATACGAAAATAAGTCTGAAGCAGGCAGGATCCCTATTTCCTTTTACGTTTTATTCCAGGGCCTTCTTTGGCCGCTCGAGTATGCAAGCATCTCCTCTTCTCCTTCGCTGATTCTGTTCACCGACATCTGCCTTTTTTCTTTAGTTTTTATTTACCTCTTTGTCTCGCCCGAAGAGAGCGAGAGAGAGAGAGAGTTTCGCTGCTTGACCAGGTGAGGCGGAAAAGGGAGAGAACGAGGGGGTGTTTGGTGAAAGTTCGCGAAGCCTAACGGTCTTTGGCTGCTGCCGCTGTTGCTGCTGCTGCTGCTGCTGCTGTTGCTGCACTGCTGCATCGTGTTTTTGTTCAAGGGAGAATGAATAAGATCGGATACGCGTTGCGTAAAGCTCAAGTTTATTGACCACTTTGCTACCTGGAATTCGGGTTTATCCTTCTCGAATTATGATGCAATTTTTAAGCTGTTTTCGGTGTTGGGTTATGTTGCACCATGTATTGATTACGCAAGTTAAAATATTAATGGTTTTGCTTTATTAAAAACATAGAAGTTACATAGTTTTTTTGGTCTGGTTGACGGAGATATATACCAACGAATTTCTAGGCTAGTCAAAAGGTAAAGTCTTAAATCAGATATAACAAGAATAAAAAGGAAAGATAAGCAAATAACTAATAGAGATTGGGTTGAGAAGCTTTGAAATGAAGTTCATTGGCAACTTCAGAAGTACTCTTTTGTTATAAGCAAAATGAAGATATGATTGTCCTTTCGATAAACCGTGGATAAAAAATGAGCCAAAAGAGAAATCTGCAGTAACAGAAAAGGTATCTTTTACCAGTTATTCTGGTCTGCCGCCTGGCTAATAAAGGTAGTTTTCGCAATTTTTTCCATGGGAGTTACAGAATTCCTTTTAAATTATAATGATTCAAATTTTTATTGTATCTTAGTAACTTAAGGTTGCTTAATAAAAATAATCTAATTATGGAGGAAAATCGTTCTACTGCCTAAGTATTACAGAGATAACACATTAGAAATCCTAAGCCTAAAACTTTGTAAGACGCATTGTAACCTGTTACCATATCGCTATTAATTATTAGAAATAATCTTTATTGACTCCGCTAAATGGAACTTTTTAGATTAACTAGTAGATTAGACATTGAAGTAAATGCTGAGAAGAAAATAATGAGATGTACAATAAATTTCTTGCTGCAGTTTATCAAGTCGATTGAAAAACAGCTGTATGATAAATAGCCTCTTTAAAAAATTAATGTGAATAACGATAGTTTAGAATACATTACTATCACTTTGCTGTTTTAATATTGCATTCTTTGTTCCGCGCTAAAGATTCATTTGAATTCAAACTAATTTATTCAGCAGATACGAAAATGTAAAGAAAGACTGTGTAACTACGTACGAGGAAAGATTAAGTGTAAACAAGGGAAAACAGTTTTGTAATAGCAAAATCACTTAAGTCTTGCATAAGCAACTAATAAAAATATGGTTACTGTCTATTATTTACAATAGAAATTTAAACATTTGCAAGTTTGAATTGAGTAATTACGCAAATGTTTTTACATAAAAATTATAAATGTCATAGCTCATTGCCATTTATTCACACCCTGCCCGCGAAATTATTGACTAATAACACGCCAAAAACCAGTTTACGTTACATGCTCTCAATCTACATTATCCTTACAAGTTACTGAAACCTAAAACTACCACTCGAAATAAAAAATAAAAAATAAAAAATCGAAAGTACGTTTCGCGCGGGATATTAATAAATCAGGCTCTTCCCAAGGTGCAGTAGCAGATAAGAAGGCCGAAAATAATATTTTTAGCATGCAGCAGCAGCAGCAGCAGCAGCAGCGTCTCTCTCAGCGGCAGTTCGCCGTGCAGCAGGAGAGAAAACACCCTGCCGGCCGAAAGAGAGAGCGAGAGAGAGAGCAAGAGCAAGAGAGCGAGGGCATTTATAAATCGGCGAGCAAACCGGTCGGGCCCCGGGAGAGATGCATACCTTCGGCCAACCCTTTCTGCGCCGCGCCGCCGCCGCGCTGCACCGGTATTAGTGGGCCTCGATGCGAGAGAGAGAGAGAGAGATCACGCACATCTGTGCTCGCCGGACTCGCGGGATCGACGGTCCAGACTGCATTATATATATATGCAGGCACGAATCGCGCGGCGTGTTTTGGTTTTTCGGTACCTTCGTCCACCGCGGAAGCGTCTCGCTGGGCCCGTTTCTGCGTATCTGCTCGCCTATGTGTAATGCGATGTAAATCGCGCGCGCGCGAGCGAGCGGAGGCGAAAAAATTCGCGCGCGGCGACTCGGTCGCCGAGGGAAAGCTCTCCGCGACGGGTTTGCGCGATTATCGGGTCCGCTCTCGGCTGAGAGGTCGTTAGGAAAGCACGCTGGCTGTGTCTTGACCATTTCAGGATTTTTTTCCTGACTCCGTGTATATGTGTGTGTGCGCTCTCGGGCTTTGGGAGAACGGCTAAGCGCTTCGGGTGAGAAACGCTGTTCGCGAGAGGAGATGCTTTGCTTTGATTAATGATGCATGCTTCGGGTTAACGAGCTATGCAACTCTGCGTGCGGATTATTTTTAGTTTAACGTTATTTTTTTTTTCTCGGCTGATCTTATATAGGTTTTGAAGAATTTCAATATTGTTTTCAATGGTATAATTTAACGATAATTAATTTGTTTTTGTGGATCACGTTTATTAATTTATGAAAATGAAAGATTTATACTATAAAACAGTCCATTTTGTTCAAACTACGAAATCTTGGACTAAAAATAATTCCAGATCTTGATTTTTTGAAAATTAAAGCTTCGCCTGATAAGGTAACGAACCAAGTTAGCGAACCATTATTTTTTAAAAACAGTGCGTTCTCACCGCAAATCAATACATCTTGGCCCCAAATTAGCGATTACCTTCCCCATTAATTTTCAAAACTGTACCCCTCATTAACTCGATAGAGCAATTAAATATTTTGAAACTTAAGTAAAAAACAAAAATGCGTTACCTAACAGTAAAATTATCTGCCAGCTTGAGCGAGGCCAAAGGTAGCCTGGAACGGTCCCAAGTTCCAGCTGGCGACTTGGGCCTGGGCCCCGGGTCGGTTGTAGCCTCCGTAGCCGCCGTATCCGGGCGGCCTCCAGCCTCCGTAACCTGGGGAGGGTCCCGCGAAGGCCGCTGCCACCGGACCGCCGTAGCCGCCGTAGCCTCCGTAAGGTGGCTGCCAGCCGCTAATCGTAAGGGTAAGTGCATTTTAACGTTTTCCATTGTAAGTTTTTGTTTAGAAAGTGAGTTTTAGGGTAAAATTGAAGATATCGCCTAAATTAATATTACTTCGTATTGAAAAAAGATCGATTTCCGCATACGACGAATGTACCCGGAATTCAGCTGCAGTTTATTTAGCATGAGAAGCAAGCAGATCAAGTTCGACTGCTTTCTCGAGCAGCATTGCATAATAAAGCTGTGTGACTCAAAGACAATGCTGTGAATGCAAGTGCTCAGAGACGTGTATTAAAGAATGCATACATTAAAATTTATCGAATTTGTATTTTTTTAAAAAATGTCATTTATATTAAAAATTATCTATAGACGTGCCCTTCTCATTTTGAAAAATTGTACAATTTCACTATTCCTAAATATTACATATCGGATTGATAATAAATAAAACATATCGCTGATGGTATCTCGAACAAGGAATGTTGCCATCATTTATGGTTTCTTCAATTTCGACTTTTTACGAAATTTGATAAAAATAAAGGTTTTTCAGTAGTATGCGAAAATACATTGTTTTTTTTTTTTTCGAGCAAGAGCAACCGCATGAGAAAGCAAAAATCAAAGTGCTCGCGAGCCAAGACTCGATTTACGGGGACGATTCAAAAGCAAGGTAGCAGTTATGGATGGTGCAATCGGTGACAGCTGCTGCTCAGTTTATTGCTCGTCGACGCATTTACCTCCATTACATCGGGGGGCTTGTTTTTCTCAGAAGGATACGCAGGAAAAAAATTCGAGCGAACTATAATGTGCAAAGTAATTTTGCGCCCGACGTGCAAGTAGTAAAACGAAGCGAAGCAACAGAGTTAAATACAACTTTTAAAATTCTAAACGCATCTTTTAATTTTTAAATTATTATCAAACCTTTAAATAAAATTCTATTTTCAACAAAAAAAAAAAAAAAGAAAACGTCCACGCAACACTAAACCGAGCACAAAGCGCTCTTACCCGCCAAATCCGCCCCCGCAGCCGTGCAGTTTACGGCATCCGTGTCCTCCTCCGTGCCCTCCCCCGTGACCGCCCAGTCCAGCCAGTCCGCCGAGCAGTCCGCCGTGTCCGTGCTTGTGCGGCTTGAACTTGCGCTTGAGCTTGTGCTTGAGGTGCCTGCCCTCCGGGCCGTCCTCCTCGTCGCCGTAGTCCTCGAAGTCGTCGGCGTCGCGCTGCTCCCTCCCGAGGCCTGCGACGTAATAAAAGTCCAGCGGTCATTCTCGGCTTTTGTTCGCCGCGCGCGCGGCGCGCTTGCGACACACGCGCAAGAGCGCGCCGATTCTTTTCTCGTGTGCAGGTATATGGGCGAGGCGTTTCGCAACGCGAGAGATGCAGGCGTGCGGTTTTCAGTTTTACGACTGATTCCAATGGACCCGGGAGAGAAATTTACGCGGCAAATTAAACGCTCCGGTTAGAAAGTTTGCCGGGAGCGCGTGGGGTTTTCGGTCGGAGGATGAGAGAGTAGTAGTTTTTGTGTTTAAACAAAGGCTTGCTTTTTAATTGCATGCAGTTT
This sequence comes from Ormyrus pomaceus, assembly GCA_900474385.1. Lineage (NCBI taxonomy): Eukaryota > Metazoa > Arthropoda > Insecta > Hymenoptera > Ormyridae > Ormyrus > Ormyrus pomaceus. The sequence goes on from UCOM01000132.1 coordinate 24,550, forward strand.
TTGGAAAGTCAGTATAAGAATCATTAGAGTTCAAAATATTTTTTTTATTAGAAATATTTTTCATAATAAGATTAAATGCCTTTTAATACAAGTTGTATAACGTAGTTTACGTTTAGTCGAATAGAAAAATTCTGTTTAATTTGGCTTTTAAATTTATTACTATTATATATACTCAATAGAATTAGAGACGTTTGTGATTGTGTAATTCGTAAAATACACATAAAGGAAAGTGAAATAAATTCCTCTATGGGAAACTAACCAGAATAACGTACATAAAGAATTTCAGGTATAAAAGTCTACATTCCATACGAGAAGAAAATTATTAGCGTACAATTTGTATTAATGAAATATAGTATATTAAAAAAAAAATTTCGAAAATAGAATACTTTCATTTTATAGGTTTTCGTGTTCTAGACCGTTGAATATCTAAAAGTTTATATAATAGCTGCTGCTTTTATCTATGGGTAAGCCATAGAATGCTTAAGGAGTAAACAAGTTCTTGCCTACTTGACGTAATTAACAAGAACGAAAAAAAACAAGAAAATTACAAATCCTTAAATTGTACACTAATTTGCAAGCGAATTTTATTTTTAATTGAGCTTGATTAATTTTGAAAATTATATGTTGTAAGTGTATTAATCTTTACTTGAAAACTGATATTCATCACGTAAGTTGCTATTATATAATTAAGAAATGAAGTACTGATTTAATTTAGATTTTGATTTTTTACAGTTTTTATTGCATAAATATTTTAAGTTATTAAATAACGTAATCATTTTTTCAATATAAACGATTCTATTTTTTTTAAATAAAAGATACATAAACTACATCTGATTTTATTAAAAGTTCAATAAATTTTTGAAACACTAACATACAAATCATTAAACAGAAACAATATTAGCAAACTATAATAAAATAATCTACAAATTCTAGTCATTTTTCAAAGCAAATATATTTTAGTAAAATCTAATTTGAATTCCTTCATATTATATCATCAGACGACCTACTAACACAGTGTCAGATAACTTATGTAACGCAGCCTTTTGAGAATTGAGGTAACCCAATCACCTTGAACTTTTTAAAAATCGAAATGCCTTTCTGATCCTTTTAGAGCTGCACTTTGAAATCTTGCACGTATTCGATTAATTAAGTAAAAAATTGACATTTACAATTTTTAATAAATTAAAAACCACATCATCTTTTGATTCTGGTTTAACCTTCTTAATTAAATAACCCCTTGAGCAGAAAATATATTTTTGTTATTTTTCACGAAGCAACCTGCAGCCGCGAACGATCCTCTCTACTTCAATTATCAAACAGTTTTTAATCAGTTTCGTCAATAAAAAACTTCCAGTCCCTTCGCAATCTGCAATACATACCCGTACCATCAGCCTCGCTCAAAATCGGTCCGCTCTCCTCCCGCGCATCCGGGAAAGTCAGAGCTGCAGCGGCTACTCCCACGTCCCGCCTCGCGATTCGAATTTCCGCGGCGTTCGCAAGCACGGAAGCAGCGGCGATCGCGCACAGCAGCACCAAGCTCGACCTGCTCCTCGCCATGATGCCCCGGTACCCGCGGACGTTACGTGCCTCCTCGGAGCCTAAGCGACCATTGGCCCGGGAAAATTCTCGGCCGTACACTTTATATACTCCGCGGTGCCGATTGCGCGAAACTGCACGGCGTACACACGAAAGACCGCGCGGGTTTTCCCCGAGCGGCGGCCTTTTTTCTCTCCGCCGCGCTGCCGTGTGATGGAATCGCGCGAGGACCCGGCAGCTCGGACTCTCTTATAGCTCCACGGCTCTCTCGGGCGCGCGCTCTTTCTCTCTCTCTCTCCCTTCACCCGCGCGAGACGGTGGGTATCTGTTTCGAAAACCGCGCGCGCCGGGCCCCCACGTTTCGATGGTGACCCGCGACGAATCGCTCTCGGCCGGGAATTCGGGTGACGCGCGAGGCAGGAGAGTTTCGGCGATGGCTGGTGCTTTTGAGGACACCGGCTGACCTTCCGCTTTTCAGGGACGGCTCCGGAAGTGTTTGGCGAGTTTCTTTTTCGGAACAGGATTCGGACTGGGATTTAGGGGACGCGGTGTCAAGGACCGATTTAGTTTGCGAGGGCATTTGGGATTGTGAATGGTTGTTTCAAAAGCTGTAATTTTAGTTTCTTAAAATCATTCCCTTGCTATTTTTTTTTTCCAGATACCTGGGTCACCCAACATATTTGTCTGTTTCAAAATTTTCTTAAAAAAAGAACTTAAATTTTATTCAAAGTTTTAAAATTGTATATAATTATATAAAATGTAACATTTAAAGTTATACTTCGTATTCGAATAATTTAAAATTTAGGATTTAAGATTTTAGATGAAACTAAAAAAATTTTTTTAATATTTACATTTAAATATTAAAATTAAAATATAAAATTAAAAATTACAAAATAAAATATCGTCCTTGCAAACAAGGTGTCAACTGACAGTGAACTTTGCATACTCAAAGAAATCTAATTACAATAGGACATCTCCATTTCTTAAGCATTAACTAGCGCAATTTGAGGAACAAGGCCGCAGATTTCGGTACTTAAATATTCATGTTTGAGTAGATGAGGCGTAGCTCTAAAAAAATATTTGTATCGGAGAGGTTCTTTTTGGACGGGCAAGATTTTGCTGCTTTGCGCAAGACGAGGCGTTTCAAAGGCTACAGCGCGGTTATGCAGCCGATGGGACGTTCCTCCGAACTGATTACCGTTGATGTTTGCTGAGCTTCCTATGATAGTTGGGGTTTGAAAATTTGGCTGAAAAGATCGTTATTTTTTATCTTAAATTTAACAAGATTAATTTAGAGTGCTTCAATTGTCATAAGATTTTTTTTAATTGTTCTTGTGAATGTAGAAAACATTTATGAATGTTTTTTAAATAAAGAAATAATAAAAAAAATTAAACAACAACTATCAATACTAATTTATAATAATAAATTGATATTATAATATACCACAAAGAAGTTGATTAATATCGATATTTTTTTGAAAATTAATGCAAAGGAATCTGGTGTGTTGATCTTCCAAAATAACAATCCAATTAATTTATGATTACCAATATAAAAATATTTTATTTATCACTTTTTTTCAGGAATTTTTTTTACATTTTAATAACATTTAATGTTTTTTATTTTATTTTCATCATGAATACAGTAAGAAATATAATATTATTATAGAAGTATGCAAACTATTAAATTAAACAATTAATTAATTATGTATAAGTACTTATATCTACAAAAAACATGTAATTAAACAAGTGTATTATTATATTGCTTTATACAAAATGGAAAATATTTAATAAAAATCTGTAAAATAATAATCGGAACTTCAAAGTGTCTTGCTACTCTTTACCATGTTGTGCGACGCTCAGTTTAACGAAGTTTTCCAAGAATTCTAAAAAGCTTATTAAAATTTACTTCTAAAATGTTTTTGAGCTTCTGCCACAGATATTTCTAAAACCAGAGTATCTCTTATTGACTTATTGTACATTTGTATTAACATATAGGTTGATGTTAATGTTATCATTAACCTATATTAACCTATATTAGCTGCCAGTGGCGAAAGCCCTAGTAATGGTTAAATGTCCTTTCGCCATCGAAAACAATGGCGAAACTACGTACTTTCCACCAAGGCATCAAGAAAACATTTTTTTTACATTTGAATAACATTTAATGTTTTCCCTTTGCCTGAAACTTTTCATGGAGCGCTTGAAGAACTTTTTGATGGAACTCTTGATGAGCCTTCTTATGAAGCATATGCTTTTCTGACAAAGCTTGAAGTTTCTGGGCAAGATATCCTCCGTGTCCTGCATGGCCACTGCTGTGAACACCGCTCCCCACGTGGCTACTACCGTGACCACCGAAACCGTGTCCAACGTGACTAAATCCATTATGGCCTCCGATCAAAACGCCGTGTCCTATACTTTGAGCGCCAATGATTACACCGCCCCCAAACTGTCCGCCGCTACCGACAACAGTTCCAGTTTGACCGCCAACGTTGACACCGCCCCCAAACTGTCCGCCGCTACCGACAACAGTTCCAGTTTGACCGCCAACGTTGACACCGCTCCCAAATTGACCACCGACTTGTCCGCCGATATTGATTCCGCCTCCAATTTGACCACCACCGTTAACCTCCCCTCCGACTTGACCAGCGCCAACGTCGATCTCAAATTGTCCACCGCTTTGACCGCCGATGCCAACGGCACCTCCAACTTGACCACCGGTGCTCACGCCGCTGCCAACGTGGACGCCGCCGTGTCTGTTGTTTTGTAAGGCGTTAATTACTCGGACTTTATTCTGTCCGATTGAGTCTATTAAAGCTGGCAGCATGGTGAGGCCAGCGCCATCGTTGAAAGAGGCGGATTTTGTCAGCTTGATCGATGTGCCTGCCTTCGTTTTAATTTCCAATCTGTAAAGAAAGAAATTTTTATGAGCAACGATTTTTTAAAGATGATTTATCTTCGATTCTTTGTAAGATTCATTTTATGTTTGCTTAAAAATATCACACTTTTTTTCACAAAAAAAAAAACAAAGTTATAAATTGACTGTGCGCCCTACAGTTATACTTTTAAAGTTATCAGCATAGAAACTTTTTTTGCATCTGTCTAATTAATGGTTTGCAATGATGATTTAAGTGAATAATAGAGGTATATTACTGTTTTGAAAATTAAATAAAATCACAAGACGTCGCTATGAAATAATTTTTCTCTTACACAATACTTCCACTTTCTAGAAGTAATAAATGATTCAAAAGGAAATTTTTTCGTTGCCAAATGAAACTGTTAGTTGATTATGAAATATTACTGTGAAAAGCGAATACCTTTAGGCGCATTTCTTAACTTTTGTTTACAAAGGATAACTTGCTAAGCAAACTCATTGAAACTTTTATGAATTAGTAAGATTTCGAGTACAATTTCATTACTTACTCTTTTTTCACGTTTTCGTCAATGCCTAACGTCCGTTTGAAGCGATTTGAAGTTTTGCACTCTGGAAAAATACAAAAAATAGAAAATATTAATATCAAACAGGAACATTTCATTGCACATTACGGAATAAGTGCGCGACGCAGTGATACTACTATTTTTTCGATATACAGTTTCAATTTACTGAGATCAAGAATCGAACATTTCGTGCACTTTGCGTACAGACAAGAAAATATGTACATAATAATCATTGTGAATTATAATAATTAAACTTTTTTATTTCGAATACAAAAAGATGGCGTGAATTTATTTTATTCTAAATTTAAAAGGTAAAACTCATTATGAAAACTAGCAGTTATGCACTTTGACACAATATTTCAAACTGTTTAGGTTTCAATAAAAATTTTACACAAAATATTGTGAAAGAATTAAGAATTAAGCACGCGGTCTACGGCAAGAGTAAAATAAAAAATTTAGAAATATATGGCATAAGTTTCAACGTTATTTTATTACACGTGTAACTTGAAAATATGTAGCGAAAGAGAATAAACTGCAATAATTTTAAATATTGGAAAATCGTTTACTAACCTTCAGAGGGCTTGCAACGGGCAGAGTGAACCATGAGCATCGCCACTGCACAGACGAACATGAAAATTCTGCAAGCCATATTGTTTCTATATAGTTTTTCGCACATAACATACGAGTTAGCAGCAAAGAGGAAGACTGAGACTGAGGTCCAGAAAAACCTCCCTTTATATAGTATTTCGAAAACGACGCTTAGGTGCACTGTTTTGGGCACAAGGGTTTTGGTGGGGAAACTTTCCCTGTCTCTAGAACGCTTTTCCCTTCCAGGTATAAGCGTCACTCGAGGGATGGACGCTGCCCTGTCGGACGTGTCGATTTCGGCAAACAAATACTTCAAGGACAGAGTAATTAAGCGATTAAAGTAACCTTCTTGAAGAAAGTTAAGAAAAATTTTGCTGAACGTGTGACGCTGCACGTAGCTTCAAAAATCTATTGCTTGCCGGTTACAGTCTTACAGAAAGTATAGCGATAGAAATTCATTTTGCAGTGTTATCAATATTATAAATATATATATGGCAACATATTAGGTTAATTATTAGCAGGTGCAAATAACGAAGAATCATTTTTAAATGCATGATCGTAAAGTATAGTACATTGTGCAACAAGTGGAGAAAGTAAGCTACTTCTAGCGAGGGTGAGGTGTTTTGCACGAGTCAGAGTCGAGTGCTGAAAACCTCACCCGAGTCTGAAATAGCTTTTCTCCCCGTGTTACACACCGTGTTTTTTTCAACGAAGGCGTGAAAAGCCCTCTTATGGTGTTAGAAAGTTGGATAGATGATCGTGCATTTCAAATCGTGCACAGAAAGCGTAAAAAATAGTTTAAAACGGAGGAAAAAAGAAATTATTATTTTTTTTTTCCTTTCAAAAAAGTGACTGATTTCCCCGGTAAGCTCCGCCGGAGGCGAGGAAAAATTACTTTTTTCCCCGCTTAGGCAAACAATTATTTCATACGCTTGAAATGCTCAATTTTCTACTACTTTTTAGCGTGAAACGAGGACCATTTCATGCCTGAGTTGGGAAAAATCATTTTTTGATTTATTTGAATTTAATATTATTATAATAAAATTAAATTTATTTTGCCACTTACTGTAACTATATTGTATGTGTTATTTACAAATATATGACCTCTTACCTAAATTTGGAAGGCAGACGGCATTTTTATAAAAAAAAAAAATGTTTTTTTTTTTTGCTTTTTTTGGTACAAAATATACAAATATTATTTTTTGTTTAATTTAAGAAGGATTGATTTATATTATCAGTCACTTTATATTAAAGGCTGAAAAGATTTATCTCCAGTAATCAGTAACCTCAGTAGAATCATAATTAGAATCATCTGCAAAGGAGCGTTTCTACTTTATAAAAATTATTCAATAAATTATTCAATAATTCAAAATGACAGTCAACTTTGCGCGCTCAGACGAACGTTACAACTCGGACGAATTACACCATACAACCTTTATGATTTTTCACATCAACGAAATCAACGAGTACGTCTATCCTCGCGGTCACACCCACTCGTCGACGTACGGCATCTCAATTTCGCGCGCGGCAGCCGCGGCGGAATCTAATTATCGAAGTTTCGGAACGACGCATAACTTGGGAAAATAAATGTGTCGGAGAGGCTCGCTTTTTTTGGGCAGGCGAGATTCTGTCGTTTTACGCAAGGACGACGACTCTCGAAGGCTTGGCGAAGCTGATGCGACGTTACTCCGAGCAGATTTTTGCTGGTGCCTACAGAGATCCTCGACAATTTATGGGGTTTGTAAATTTTGCTGAAAGTCTAAAGTGAAGAGAAGAGTTCTTTGTCGCGGACTTTAATCAGGCTCTCGTGCTTGTTAAAATATTTGGAAAATAAACGCTTGTCAAAAACAGAAAAAAGTTTTATGAGCTTTAAAACACTCGTTTGAATAGCAATCACTAGGTGTTATAAACAAATTTATATCTTAATATAGCTTAATTTTTTAATATTAATCTCTCAAGAATATTTCATTCCATATTTTACCACAATAAAGAGCGTAATAATCGAAAAAACACGCTTCATTTTTTAACATAAAAAATTTATTAAAAATCAATATGTTGTATTTTATTAATTTTCTAATTTTTGTACAAAATGAATGCGCAGCTACAGAGAAGAAAATCTTTCTCTGAAAGCCATTCCGAAGTTGTGAAAGGGATGTGCTAGTTCATTGTTTCAAGCGTCGGCAGAACTTCCCTGCGGAGGCAGGTATAATACGTGCCTTGTTCAAGGGATAGTCCGGGTTAATCTGTTGCAAGCGGGCTGAGATGTTGAGAAATTTAGTGAGCAGATGCTTCGAAACGAGGAGGAATGATATTTCTACGATTTTAAGAATTATTTTGTGCTAAAAGCGATTATAAAATTATTTTAAGTTTGAACATTTTTGTTGCCGCAGTAATCAATTTTTAATACAATGTATATTTTTCTACGACGTGTGTAGTTTTTCCAAAACCAAAAATTAAATTAATTTGATAAATCTATGTGTTATGTATTAGAATAATTTTAACAAACAAACTTAACTTTTATACATAGATATCTTAGAAAATTGAATAATTTTCCTTCCAAAATATTATATTTAGCAAAATTCAGAGTTTGTTTACTCACTTATAATTGGAAAACTATAAAAAAATATTAGTATTATAATATTGTAATAATAAATTTATTACGTTCTATTCACATATAAAAAAATGTTATGTACAATACAAAATCACATAATTCTTTGCGTAAATAATATAATATGGTACAGTAAAAAAAAGGTTCTTACAGTTTTACAAAAAAAAAAAAGTAGAACAAAGCGTTGCATTTAAGAAACAACAGAGACGGTCGTATTCTTTTACAAGAATTATTGCGGAGGAGAGCACAGGCATTCTCCGTCAAGGTTGTTGTTGATCCAGCCAAGGAAGTTGGAAACTTTCGTGTAAATGCCGGGGTAACCGGGCCTAGCGCAGCCTTTGCCGAAAGATACGATTCCTGTAATAACAATGCATAACGTGAAATTATCATTTTTGCATTTAAACGTATCCGTTTAAATTTTAAAATATATGAATTAGCGTTTAAATTTGTCTAACGAAAATTTAATTTTCTACAATCAGTGCTCGGTTGCGATGCTTTTAAACCAGCAAGGCAAGTGTGACTGGTCGCATAGTTTCAGGCGCAAGGCAGCGTTAACGCACAATTTCTGTGTACACTGCCTTGCACCTGAAACTCTGCGACCAGTCACACTTACCGTGCTGGCATAGAAGCATCGCAAGCGAGCTAAAAGAAAAATTGTCTAACTCACCGGCAAGAATCATGTTTCCTTTTTCTCCGCGTACGACCAAAGGACCGCCACTGTCACCCTAAAAGTAAAGAATTATTTATTTACTCGTCCTGTTCTCGCGATAATTAACGTTTGATGCGAATTTTTCAAAAGAATAACTCACTTGGCAAGTGTCGCGTCCACCCCTGAGGTATCCAGCGCATATCATGTTTTTGGACATTTTACTTAGAGAGTAATGTGATCGAGCACACTCCTGCTTTGACATAATTGGTAAATCAACCTTTTGAAGGTTTCTGGGTATATCGCCGTATACTTCGTGAGTTTTTCCCCATCCAGTAGCGATACCAGTTTTTCCACTGAAATCGACGTCAGCTGAAAGCGTTTATGCAGAATTAGTATATGGGTTCTATTTTCATATAAATAATTACTCAGATCAAACTTGTTTTTCTTAAATTGAAAAACAGTTTAGATGAGCATACATTTTCTAATCGTAAGAGCAAGAACTACAATTATTTTGATGGTTAAAAGTATTTGTACAATATTTACAGTTGCAATTGTAATTTAAGTTTTTAATTTTACAGCTAATGTTTTTTTTTTAATTTGTAAGTATTCATTATTGTAAAGTAGAAATGTTATAAATTCAAATGCAAATTTCAATAAATCCTAAACTTCTCTGTATATTTACTGAATTTTTTTACCAGTTCTTACACTATTAACAATAATAGTTTAACTATGAACTCATGAAAATTTCACCTAATTACGATTAAAACTACGTTTCCTTACCTTCTGGTAAACAGACGGTTTGAATCTTTTTGCCCAAAGTGACTGGCTGGGCGAGTTCGATTATGGCAATGTCGTTATCGACTACATCCTCGTTTTGCACGAATCGTCGATGCGTAACTATGGATTTAATTTTATGAGTTTGTCCATCCCCAAGAATGATAGAAAAGCCCCTGGTGGTCCTTGCGCTAAAATAATTTTTGTAAATAAGTGTGAAGGCCGAATTCTAAAAATCGTTTCAAAAGTACGAAAAATTTGTAAATTCCGTTAGGTTTTCACCTACCCAATGAAGCAGTGAGCGGCTGTTAAAATATGCCTGTGGGTAATAACAGAACCCCCGCAGTGGTGCTGTCCCCCGTATTTGATTCTGGCCATCCACGGGAAGTCAGCAATAGTCGTACCTTCGCCGTTAACGATACGAGTACTTTTCTTCACTCCGCATGCTAGTTAAACAGCGAGAATAAAGTGTTCGAATAATCAGGTTTTAATTATGTAATTGATAGTTGTTGGCTTTTTAAAACGAATACTTACTGCATTTGTCACAAGTACTCGGAGCTTGGGGTTTATTTCCTTCATTAGAGTCGATATCTTCGTCAACTGTGGAAGAAGGTTCGTGAAGGCCAGGGAATTGAGGGTATTGTGGCTGCTGTGGGAATGGGAAAAGTGGGAATTGTGAACCTGGATTGAAAAAATCACCAAAAATTCCTCCCTAAAATTAATTTGATTGAAATTAGACTAATTCACTCAATAAATTTGAAATTACATCTTAATGCGCAGTAAATGCTAATAATAGTATTATTTCCAGTATTGCAATTAGTATTTTTCTACTTATACGACGCATATTACATAAATAACTGTCATGCAAACAAAAGGAATGCTATTCTGATAAGAAATAACAATTTCGGTTTTAAAAAATTGTTAGTTTGACAAAACGTGTGAAAAATTGTTGATCAATTTTTAATTTCCTTCTGCAATACTGTATTATAATAATACAATACTCCATGACGCGATAGTTTATTTCTTTAAACCCAAAATTTATTGTTCAAACTTACAAATTGTGGACGAGCCTCCGAGGAAATGAATAAGCAGCCCAGTGCCAGGCAAAGGGTAAAGGTAAAAAGACCCTTCGCCATAATGTATCCCTTGTATCTCGAGGTTAATACAATATGCTCACTAAACGAACTCACAAGAAATGATAATTCCACATGAAATTTTCCTTTTATACTAGAGTTTAATTTTATACAAAATACGTCACTTATGTTTACCATATTACTTATGTTTACTCTTGATAAAACAAGAATTGATGGAAAATATATTAATGACAGGTAAAAATCCATTCACTGGTTACTCTATGTTACGTGTCTTCAAATATACCGAAGAACCTTTATCAGAAGAAGAATGTATCAATGAATTAAAAGACACTGTAATCACACTTGATTATACAAACAGTTAACTGTTGTACGAAGCACTGCAAATAATATTTTATGACGTATATAAATCAGATACCATAATTTAAAAATTAAGAAATATCAATTACGTTAGTGGGTAGCGAAGAAGATATAAAAAGAAATGAATAAAATTACGAAATTATCAGTGCGAGCTTGTGTTTTATATGAAATGATAGATACGTCACAAATTTCAGTATTTTTCTTTTGACTTATTCAGACCAAATCAAAATTTTAGCATCAATGTATTCTGTTGGGTAAAAACCCAATACGTGTTAGAAGTCGAAAGAAGTTAAACAGTCTGTATTAATTAACGCTAACAAGTGTAACAGTGGGGGTCACATATTGGGGTGACAGGGTCCTTTATAGTTTGGCATACGTTTTCTTTTACAAAAGTATGAAGGAAGACATGCCAATTCAATCTGACATTTATTGATTTTGGTTTAGATGATCTAAGAAATATCGACGATTCTTCAATCACTTACATAACATTACCGCAATCAATTGTTAGCGTATTTTAATTAAAAATGTTTAAAAAATGACAGCAAATCCTACCGATTAAAAAAAAATTATTAAAAAAACTTCCAATAGCAATTAATAGCATGCTATTTTTACTACAATTCTATTAAATTTTAGTATATTAGTATTTTTTAGGATAATAAAAGTTTGTCTCCGCTTTACTAAAACGTACAGTCATTTTTAGTATAACGTTTCTTTAGCTAGCATTTTCTATATAATACCAGATTCTTGAGTAGTTTCCGATTAGGGCGTTCGTTAGTGGTAAGTGGATGTAATAGGATTTTTCAACAACTTGTCGGCTACATCGAAAACAATATACACGTTTACGACGATGCAAAAACGTTAAAATTGGATAGCTTTTTGCCTGAAGAACGGAATCAATAAATATTTCCGAAACGTCGGCTTAGCAATAAATCCTTTTTATTTAGTTCGTCTTGTGTCCGTTTTTGAAAAATCCTATTACATTTAAATATCAGATTCTACTTAAGTAATTTTAATTTACTTAAAGCGCGTACATTATTGAACTTCTAGATAAATTTGAAAAACATAAAAGTGTATCTAGTAAAATAACAATCTGCCACGGAAAGGTACGTAAAAAATACTTAGTGGTAAATTCTTTTGTTCGCTGACACTTGTATTTAACATATAAGTTTCCTCGAAAATATTGGTGTTGGCGTGTATTTAGTTGATTAAATCGATTTATCTATAATAATAAAAATCGTTTATTAAATTTTCCATTCATTTTCATTTAAAATGTTATTCGGTGTTATTTACAAGTTAGTTCAGTAATTCTTTTCTATATAGCAAATAAAGTCATGCGATGTGAAAGTTATTTAGGAAAAGAGATAATATGTATATGTGTAATCTACTTTTTATATTACGTGATCCATTTTAGATAAGCTGAAAGGGTTTCACATTTTTGTTTACAATTTTCTTTTAGTCATTTAAAATTCAAATGTATATTTGTATTTAGGCAATAATAATGTGTGTATTTAGTGAAACTATACTTCAAAGTACCTACGTTTAAGAACGTAATGATATTCTTACTTTATTCTGTTTCTTTGGCATTAATAAATTGATCAATGATTTTAACTGCTATAGATCTGAGAAAATTTTCGAAATTTTTATTTTAAAGCCGTAAAAATGTATGTTGATCTGAAAATTATTTTTATATAAATTCTCAGATTTTTCATGAAAATAAATAAGAAAATGTATAAAACTGTTTTGACAATATAAATAACTTGTTGAGAATTACAAAAAAATGTTTTACATTTTTTTATGCAAAACAGAATAGATACAAAAAAACAAGAGATATTAGATGTATCAAATTCCTAGTAAAGAAGGAAATTTTTTGGTGCTTCTTCTTTTATGAATCTCATTATCTTTTATTAGTCGTAAAAAATTGATTCATGACATATTATTAAGTATGATATAATTCCTAATCATAAAAATAAATTTGAAAAAGTAAAAGACAATATAATTTAAGCTCAGGCCATAGAATAAATAGTTTTTTTCATTAATAGTTTTATTAGATCTTTTAATTGTTAAAGAATAATTCGAAACCAAATCTCTGTTACAACTTAATGATCAGATAAAGTAGCATTGTGTCATTTTTTTTAAATCCATTAGCATTAGTTATTGGATTATTAATGAACAATGTAATATGTTCTCATTAAAATTCAAAAAAACGACAAAAAAAAATCAATTTACACAGTTCTTAACAAGCATCAATCATAAATGATAGGTATAGAGAGTATAATGAAAACAGCATTACTTTTGAAAAATGAATACTAAACTTTATTGCTTATAACGTAGTTGAGATTCTGTATATATCTATACATACAATACGTAATCGCGCAAATAATTACACACTTGAGAACGATCCATGAGTAGATGATAATAAACGCGCGTGCACGTATATGTATAAGTGCCAGGCTCGTTGATCGGGCGCCAGATCGATGATGCTTTACGGAAATCCCGGGAAAAAGAGCGGAGTGACGAAATGAAAAGTCATTTGCCTTAATCGACGACCTTGTCGACTTTTTTACGCGCTTGTTGAGGTAGTGAAACAGCTGTTTTAAAATATTTCTTTCATATTTTTTTTTTTTGTTTTTCACTTACGATAACAAAAGAAAACTGTCAGCGTTTGAGTCCCCGCGTGGATTGTCTTAAATTTATGCCTTTTTCCGCGTGAAAAAGATTAAATCTAAAAATCCAAATCTTCTTCAATAAGAACACATGTTTTCGAGAATCGAAACCTGTTTTCGCAGCGATTTGAGCCTCCTAACGTATTCTTATTTAAATATTTAATCGCAATAAGTTTTCGTTATATTGTTCAAATCTTTGAGTATTTTAAAGACGAGTCTATTAAATGCACAATATTTTTTCTGGTCTCGTATCGAAAATGTAAAAGGCTGGTTTGTTATACTTGAATCTTAATATTTATTAACTTTTATAATAAAAATACATTAGGAGGCAGAGACGTAAGCTAAAAAAATTTTAAAAATCTCACAGGTCGGAGTTTCTCTTAAATAACTTAATAAAGAACTTTAAAAACTAAATTCTCTCTTAAAAATTAGTCAACTATATAAAATCGCACGTCATTTCAAAGCTCTGTCATGCAAAAGTCGCGAGAGAGAGAGAGAGAGAGAGAAAATTTTCCGAGACTCGGTCGATCATCGTTAAAAAGTAAAAACGCGCAAATCATATTTACACACAGCTGTAAGCTTACACATCTAGCTTTTAAGTACGCTAATTATCGTGATTAAAAAGGAAAACACGACGTTTCTGTTACTATACGTCTAAAGCGGAGTATTTATCTTGACGCTTCGTCGGTCATCGTCAAATGTAGAGAGAGAGAGAGAGAGAGAGCCGAGAAATCCCGCGTGCGTCTCTGCTCATATCGCAAGGCCGCAACGGTCTCCGGTGTGAAACTTAGCGTCTAGCTGGAGAAGATGAGCATGTCGCGGGTGTCGGCGTTGGCGTTGGCGGAAGCGCTGGCGGAACTGCTGGCACCGCCGCCGGAGCCGCCCAAGCGACCGGCCGTGGCGCTTGCGTTCGCGTTCGCCGAGGCCGATGCACCGCCGTAGCCCTTGGAGTTGGCGTTGGCGTTGGCGTTGGCATTGGCGCTGGAGATGGCGTTGCTGTTGCCGTTGCCGTTGCCTCCTGTAACAGTAAATCGAAGGCAGTTTGTTTAGTTTCGACAGGACTATGCTTTAGCTTTTTAAATGCAGAGTTGGAAAAGGATGGAGAGTTACCGGTTGTCTATGTAAATTAATGAATTTTAAGTTGATAGACCAATAAAATGTGATAGGTAATTTTCTGTTTAAATTTATGAAATCATTAATACAGGACGGAATGTTTTTAAAACTGATAAAAAATGTATAAGGATATGTATGAGCTGCACTTAAAAAATTTAAGTTTATGTTTCTTCAAAATTTGAGAAAGTAGGCATTATTACTTACCGAAACCTCCACTACCAGATCCTGGGTGGCTGTTAAAAGACGGCTGGTGAACGTAACCGGAGTTTCCACCGGCTCCACCGATTCCACCGTAACCAGAGTTTCCACCGGCTCCGCCGACTCCACCGGCTCCAGCGCTAGCTCCCGCATTCGCATTGGCGTTCGCGTTAGCCGCGGCGTTCGATCCAGCGTGTCCCGAACCACCTTGAGTGATGTAGCTTGGCGCTGAGTCGTCGATGACGACGAGACCGCCGTTTCCACCTCCGTGTCCTCCGGAGACTCCTGCGCCACCTTGAGGAATGTAGCTCGGTGCCGCCGAGTCGTCGATGACCATCAGACCGCCGTTTCCACTTCCGTGTCCACCGATGGGCCCGTCAGTTTTCATCGGTCCGGTATAATACTGTCCTTGGGAGCCTCCGTTGGCTCCGGCGTTAGCGTTGGCAGCCGCGTTGGCAGCAGCGTTGGCGCCGGCAGTAGATCCACCGTCTACGAAGCCTCCTTGGTTGCCAGTGTAAGACGGGACTTGAGGAGCGACTTGAACGTAGCTGGGTCCCTTTTCAATGGCACCGGAATTTCCGTAGCCTCCTTGGCTTCCGGTGTAAGACGGTCCTTGAGGGGCGACTTGACCGTAGCTGGGTCCCTTTCCACCGGCACCGGCGTTAGCACCGGCGTTGGCAGCTGCGTTGGCAGCAGCATTGGCACCAGAGATCCCACCGGATTGTCCGTAGCTTCCTTGGTTTCCAGTGTAAGATGGTCCTTGAGGAGCGACTTGACCATAGCTGGGTCCCTTTTCAATGCCACCGGAGTGTCCGTAGCTTCCTTGGTTTCCGGTGTAAGATGGTCCTTGAGGAGCGACTTGACCATAGCTGGGTCCCTTTCCACCGGCACCGGCGTTAGCGCCAGCATTGGCAGCAGCGTTCGCAGCAGCATTGGCACCAGCATTGGCGCCAGAGATGCCACCGGATTGTCCGTAGCTTCCTTGGTTACCAGTGTAAGACGGGCCTTGAGGAGCGACTTGAACGTAGTTAGGTCCCTTCTCAATACCACCTGAATGTCCGTAGCCTCCTTGGCTCCCGGTGTAAGACGGTCCTTGAGGAGCGACTTGTACGTAGTTAGGCCCCTTTTCAACGCCACCGGCGTTAGCACCGGCGTTAGCAGCAGCAGTGGCAGCGGCGGTGGCACCGGCGTTGGCACCAGCGTTGCCACCGGATTGTCCGTAGCCTCCTTGGTTTCCAGTGTAAGATGGGCCTTGAACGTAGCTGGGTCCAGTTTCGACTGGTCCGTAATTGCCGTGACCAGCCCCAGTATTGGAGTTGGCACCGCTGATGGCACCGGCATTGGCGTTGCTATTAGCACCCGAGAGGAATGGATTTTGACCTCCTTGGCTTGGTTGATAGTAATTTCCAGAGCTTCCGCTGCCCGATGGCACGTGTCCTCCTTGAGTGAATGAGCCACCGTGAGATCCAGAGTTGGCATTTGTGTTAGCTTGTGCGTTGGCGTTTGCGTTGGAATTCGCATTGGAGCCCGAGTGACCGCCGCCGTTCAGGAAGACGTTTCCTCCGTAGTTTGGCTGAGATGGGCCTGGATTTGGGTACTGATTCGGTGTTTGTTGACCGCAGCCGTAACCGCAGCTTGATCCTGCAATCATTTTAACGGTTTAATTCGAGTCATCGCTTTGATCTACAAAATGTAAGCTTCCATTTATCAAGAATTCACTTTGTAAAACTAAAGTGTGCTCAAAATATTTGCTACTAAGAGGAGTTTGAAAATATCTGCAATCGCCTTCTCACCTCTAATAGGCTCAGTTTCTTCAATAACGATGATTTCAACAGGCCTGGGTGGTGGTTGTTGTGGGGGCGGAGGAGGTGGAGGGTAGTTGTAAATGGGGCGAGGTTCGGGACGAGGGTGTCTGTGATGGTGGTGGTGGTGGTATTCTCGCGGTGGTCCGTTTTCAACCACCGCGATCGGAATAACGACCGTTGAACCCGGTTTTTGCTGATAACCTCCACCAAACGTATTGGCGTTTGCGTTAGCTTGCGCGTTCGCGTTCGCGTTCGATTGACCGTAACCTGAGGAGGGACGGTAGTTGTTGGATGAACCACCTTGCAGGTGATTATTGTCTACGAATTGTGGCTGTTCCTCAACGACGACAATCGTTGGAGCGGAGTCGTAGGAGCCGCCGTAAGCGTTTGTGTTGCTGTTGGCATTGGCGTTTGAACCACCTTGAGAGCCTACGTTGAATGAAGGACCGGTTGCGATCGGTGTGTTAGTGTAAGAGCCGGGATAGTTGCCGTATCCTGCGTTAAATAATTTTTGGAGAAATGCCGGAATATTGAGTGTACTTTTTTTATTCGTGGCTTCAAGCGGTGAAACGAATATTGTGTGAACGAAGAAAAAAATGGGAAGGTAAATTTGAATGGCGGTTGAGAAAAAATAAGTGGTAGTCGGTGCATCTATGCTCATCTGCGATCGATAAGGAAGTGCAATTAAAAATGGAGTATGAGGTCGAGTGCGCGCAGATTCTCAAACTCATTTCTACAGTGTCCTAATGTAGTCTTAAGTGAAATGCACAAAAAATAGTGTTAAATCGGTTATAAAAAAAAAGTTCCACCTAATGCTTATCGTCTAAATTTACATTCGAACCCTTACACACAAAAGTGTTACTGAAAAATGACGGAAGCTGCTCTTATACAACATTAGACACATGCCGATCCCCAACTGAAATAATTACCTGTCTGACCGCCACCGACGAATCCGCCGTGTCCTCCGCCGTGTCCTCCGTCAATGCTTCCACCGTGTCCTCCGGCATTGGCCGCAGCGTTCGCCTGAGCATTAGCCTGGGCGTTGGCGTTGGCCCCGGCGTTTCCGCTTCCAAAACCACCGCCGCTTCCATGTCCAAAGCCACCGGTGTTTCCGTGTCCGAAACCACCGCTGTTTCCGTATCCACCGTCCATTCCACCACCGTTACCGTAACCGCCGCCGTATTCGTTCCTGCCTCCGTAGCCACCGTCGCCGCCGCCCATACCTCCGCCGTAGGCATTGGCATTGGCATTGGCGTTGGCGCTGGCGCTCGAGCCGCCGTAGGCATTGGCGTTGGCGTCGGCGCTGGCGCTGGCGCCGGCGTTGCTGTACGCGTTCGCCTGGGCGTTGCTGATGCCGCCGGAGACGCCCAGGAGGCCGCCGAGGTTCAGGCTGCCGGCGAGGCTGGTGGCCTTGCTGTTGGCACCGGCACCGCCGCCGTGGCCCTTGTTGAACAGGCCCAGGGGGTCGAGCCTCGGGTGCTTCTCGAGGATGTGATCGAGGATTATCCCTGTTTGCGGATGAACGTTTTGTTTTTATTTTATGTCTTGTCGAAAAGCCGGTTTTGTAAGTTTCGCTTTAATTTCGTGGATTTAATTTGAAAAATATTATAATTATCAAAATGAATTGTCGAATCGAATAAGAGTCAAATAAAAATTGTTAAATATTCCAGAAAAATGAAAATACACGATTGCAATTTATTATTTCAGTAAACAATACGAGGAAACAATCAAACCTTAAGCGAGTTAAAAATAAATCTTAGCGCATTATCGACCAGTTAATCGTATAATTCAAACATTCAAGAGGAAAATTTCGTTCGAATTCGCAGCATCTTCAACGCAAACAATACAAAAAAAAAAAAAAAAAAAACAATTAATCTGCAATTCCGCGGCAAAGGTCACTTTCTCGAGTAAAAAATTCAAACGACGAAAGCAGGAGCCTCCGAACTTACCGGGCTTCGCCTGGGTACCACTCAGCAGCACAACAAGCACTAAGGGAACTAAGCACTTAAGGTAACTCATGTTGACGCTCGCAGGTCCTGACACTGTCCGGCGCAAAAACAATAAACCGATTCTCTCCTATTTCCACCTTCGATCGCCAATGTCCGAACAGTGAAGTAAGACTGAAGACTCCCCGGCGTTCGGCATCTTTATATACGAAAGATCCGTGACGCGATCGCGCCGCGGCAAGTAATGACCTAGACGCCGATTCCTCTCCCGCGCCGCGTTCTCCCGTCTCCCTCGCACTCGCGCGCAACCTCCTCTTCTCGGGGATTTCGGCTGGCTCTCCTACTCCTCTCCTGACCTGTCCGCGCGTGTGTACAGGGGATTGGGAAAAAATGAATCGCGGTTACTGGGAAAAGATCGCGGCTGGCGTCGAGCGCTGAATTGGCAAAGCCCCGTATCGTTGCGGTCACGGCCCCGCTTCACGGAAGCGCCGAGAGTGCAATATCGCGGGGTATCCCTAACGATCGGCAGTTGCAGATTAGCGATTAGAGCGCGAACATTGTAACCGCAGCCAGGCTGCTGCTGGACGCTGGAAAAATGACAAATCGTCGGTCAAGGGGTTTTCCTTTGCAGTGCATAATTTTGCGATAAATGTCGTTTGTCTATTAATTTAATCGTTAAAACCGAATCTTTTTCCAGTAGTTTTCGAATCGTATTTACAGGAACTGGATGTAAAAATATACGTCGATGGAGTGTAATTACTGGTTATTTTATGAATATAGTTTTAGTTTTGTGCAAAAATTATTGCATTAATTTTATTGTGCATTACAAATTTAACTTTACTTATTTGTTATTTATTGGATGGTCTTAGTTATCTATGCATGAGGTCTTGGCTGAAGAATAACTTAAAGATAAATAATTAACTTAATAATTCTATGATATCTTCTATAATATTTAAAACGAAATAGGATTGAACATATCCTACACGAGAAAACTCTACACGCCATTAGTTCTGTATATCGTATAGATACACAAAAACAAAGGCGCGTACAGAGTTCTTTTTGTATAGAACACGTTCGATGCCAATAAGTATTCTAATATAATAAATAAGTAAATAACCAATGATTGTAATAAAATGTTATTTTGGTTCAAAAAATGTAATATATCTAATACTGTAGAATAAAAAAATTAAGGGTAAGAAGCTTTATAAATTGTATTACGTAAAATCATAGCTAATATGTTGCCTTGTCTAACGAGACGAAAAAAAAGTCGTAAACAATTAAGTTTTGCAAATAAAATGATTTGCCTTATAAAATTTAAATTTATTTTTCTTATTTACAGTCTGCTACAATAACGAACAAAGTATATCTATTTTACGAAAGTTGCACCGACGACTGTCGCTGTAGCGAATAAAAAAATTACTCCAACAGTCGAAAATCGAGCAAATACATTGTAGCTTAAAACGTTGATGATGCATCTTTGAATGATACATGCGCGACACATGTGAACGGACGAAGCTATTTTTTTTTCCCAAAGATGTGTAATTTACGTTAGACGCTTTTACGAGCATTAGCGATGAAAAACGAAGATGATGCACTTGCGAATTATCAGGAAAATCCCTGATGTTGATCGTAGCGCAATAGAAAAGAATTTTATTTTATACTTTTACGAAGTTAGCTTGCGCGAAGACGCGCCGCGTACGTAAATGCGTATCTGGTATGCATTTTTGCATGACGACGGGAAATTCTTATTATATACGTATCAACGATTTCTCAGCAAGCAAAGGTGAAATTTGCGAAATTTGTGAAATAATCAATATTGTACAAATTTTTTAATAAATGAAGAATTAAACGATCCACGATTATATATTTCTGTTTTACAATCAGCTTTTAATACTTTTCTGGATGCGGAAAGTTTACATTTTTAAAAACACGATCAAAATATTTATCGCGTTATGTAACTCACACTAATAATGGAATTTAAATGCACATTAATTGTTTACGCACAAGAAAAATTACAGAAAATACGTAAGGCACAATTGATGCTACTTTACAATAAAATAGTTTTTGTATAAAATTCGTTAAAAAAATGTTTTAGAATGTATAGACTTATCCAAAAATGATATTCGAATGCTTTAAAATTTTTAAGGTACATCTTTCATTTGTTTCACGTTTGAAATGACTTTTAAAATCAATAAACGAATCATTCAATGAACTTCAAAACATTTAAACTTACAAAACATGACATGTGATATTTGAATAGGAGACTTCATTAGAATAAAAAGCAGACTACAAATAATTTATGTAAAATTAAAATTGATAATCGTGATAGACAAATCATCGTGAAAGATTTTTTCTGCACTCTCACTACACACATTGCAATAATTTAGAATTAATTTCAATGATTCTCGCAAGGGATTTTTGAATTTTTAATTCGTTTCTAAATTTGAATGATCGCAAATGAGTATCAATGCGCAAGAGGTAACTGCAGAAATATTTGTAACAAATCTCGACATTTCAACGTCCTTTCTATTAAATCAAATTTCAATCAATTTTTTTGCTAATAATTTTAATAAAGAAAATCAAGTCGTTCGAGTTATACACAATCTAAATTTGACCATTTTTATTTTGCGAAATTTGAAGTTTTTTTTTAAATTAGTATTGACCAGGAATCAAGTTAGTTCATTTTTTAATAACTTATATCGTTTTAGAAATTGTTCTCGATTTTTAATTGCATTGGTGAAATGATGAATACACTAAAAATAAAGACAACTAAACGATACTGCTTAGATACTAAGTTCAAAACATTTCTAAACAATGTTTGTGCCTCGTTTAAGAAGCTTAACGAAATAAATGGAAATATGTATATTTTTAACAAGTATATCAGCTATTGTTTGCATCCAACAGTTTTAAATTGATAAGTTTAATGTACAATGATGAAAGACTTCGCATCTAATCTAACTTTATCAAATCCAATTTTTTACATGCTCTAGTAATTCTTTGATTAATTGAAAATAAGTCGCTCCGAGATAAGAGGAGGGAATCAAGCATAAATAAAAAAGTGAATCGACATTTTGAGGTGAAGGTTTCTCGATTCCGGTGAAATTATCAAAAGGAATCACGAAGCGATAGGAGTTGTCCACTGTGGGTAAACCCGAAGGATTCGGAACCGAAGACATCCGCTTTCTGAGAACGTTGGTTCTTTTAAATCGAGTCGTGTTCATGTGGTTACGAAAACCAAAAGTCCATTATCTGCTTCAATGTCAAGGATGAAAAGAGTCTCGAATGAACTCACGCGTCATCGGATTTCCTCCGAAAAGTGTCTTGATCGTCGGAATAATTAATTATCCTTAATCGGAAATTGTTGCGACAAAGGATTTTGTGTTCGGAGTCGCAACGATTAAAATTCATATAGAGGTCTACTCTCGCCGTTTTCGTTTCAAAATTCATTCTATGAAATTAATGTCTGTTTCTGTCTTAAATGAGTTGTAGAGTTCTTCATTTTAAAAGTATTTCTGGAGAAATTGATGGTAAGATTAACTACATTTAGTAAATATATAGCTATATCATGTATTAAATAACTTACAACTAACCACAATGCATTTGTTCTTAAAATTAGAATATGTAATAGGCTGTTGGCTTCTGCTTTTCATTGCAATGTAGAATATATTCAATTATAAATAAAAATAAATTTTACACCTCCGACTATTTTTAAAGTATAAAAAGCCACTTTAATTTTAAAAACGTAAAAAAAAAAATTTTCCGAAGGAAATCCTTACTCGCACCGAGAACCAAAAGATATTCATTTGCTTTTTTGCAACTACTGTAGTTTTTTTAAACGGTATTCTATTTTCGAAGCATCCGACGGCAGCGATCGCAAAGCCTAATGATTCCGCCAATCAAGCTGCCAGGCGCCGATTGTATCTAGTCCCGATGATTACATCCTCCTTCCCTCTTCGTCTCGGGGCTCCTCGCTTCTTTTTTTTCGGCTGGATCGCCTCGTCTCGTTCGCGTCGTCGCCGCTGCTCAAAGCGGGCCGGTTTCTCAAGGTCAGGTTCAACGACTGCCGATCCGCTGCCGCGTACTTGGCGCATGTCTATACTCTGCGGGCGCGGATTAGACGCTGCCGCGCTCGTCTGCTTTATATTCATTATAATGAGTAATTATGGTAGCGGTAAAAAATCGTTGAAAGCGATCGATTAGACTTTTTTTTTTTAATCGCGCGAGAAAGAAGGTATACCTCTTTGTTGTCGTGTTAATTATAATGTTTGCAATTTCAAGAATAACGTATTGTAAATGTCGTCGAGAGTTTATTTAATATTAATTAATACTGTTAATGATAATAACTTGCAAAAATTTAATACGGTTTCCATTTTGCATATATAGTTTCCATTAAACCTTGCAGTATTGAAACAATGATTATTTAATTATTTTTTTAATAAGTGAGATTGTAATTTTTTTTAATGTCAGTTTATTTCTTGTAATGCTTATTTCAGCTCACACGTTAGTTCTCATTTAAAAACAAAGTTTTAACATTAGGATTTTATCCGATTCGTTAAAAAGCATTGCAGAACAAAGATTTCTCGAATATTAAAAATATCAAAAAAATCAAATTTCCAATATTGAGACAACTCAGTCAACAAAATTAAGGAAACCCTTGACATTGAAGATTAATGGTCTCCTGTTAAAAGTTTTCAATCCATGAAGAGTATGAGCAGCTTAAAACTAGTCTAACCGGTTCAAGTAACCATACTTTTACCTATTTTATTTTAGCACAGCTTGGTAACAGAGAATCTCACATATGTATCTTTTATTGGGTAAGTGCATTATTAAAAATTATTAATTTTTCCGAGAAACATCTTCGCAACTTGTTATGTCATAGTTATTTTGCTTTAAAACAGCGTAGATTTTGCAAATAATGAAAGTGCATTTATACTTTTTTCGAAAAAAAAAAGAACCGCAAAACATTAGTTTATTTGATATTTTCTTTATTTTCTGAACATTAATATTGTATATTACATGAGGATTTAACAAAAATAGAAATATTGATTGTATTAATTTATTATCTAAAATTATTCATAACGGTGTATAAGATAACGATGTCATCATTCAATGTCATAATTACTAAATTACCGTTATTTAATAATGTCAACATCCGCAAATTGTTGATTAAAAACCATTATCATACTAAATATTTACAGAAGCATTCAACAATGTGCGACAAAAAATAAAAAAAAACGAAGCACGTCGCGCACGCTGTTCCTAGAACGATTACACCCATCAGATAGACATCAGACTCAAAAACTGCTAACAATAGCTGCTTCAACTGAATCTCAAAATAATCTGAAGATCTTTTCACCGAGGAATTCCAAGAGCCGCAAAGCCGATCGGATCGCGTATATAAAAGTGCTAATTTTCGGATTCGAACGGGCGAAAGAGACACACACACACACAGGGGATTCCCGTCCCCGGTGGCGATCCCCTCCTGGGAAAACCCCGCGGGGCGTCGCGCGCGAAAAGCGCCGGAGGTTATACATTATGTCCCGCGCGCTGCCAATCCCGACTTGACCTTATTTACATCATTTATCAAATCCACGGACGCGCGCGGGATGATCTAACGACTTTATTTTTGTCTGCGCTCGCGAGCGAGCCGTCCGATTATTATTATTCGTTCGCCCGAGCAGTCTGGGAGATTCGACGGATTTTCATTCGATCTACGCTTGGGTGGGCATGATTCGCGCGCAGATTTTCCGAGCTCTGGGATAATTGGGTAATGAGACGCGCGCTGATTTTTCACTGTCAATGCGAAGGATCGTCTAGGTGTAGTAGAGAACTGAGACCACGTTTAATTGGGTGGGGCGGAAATCTGCGGATTGAGATTAATTTATAAAGTGTAATTGAGAAAATCGCAAAAAATCAAGCTGAATAATTCAAATATTTTTGTAAATTATTCAGAAAAATGCGATTGATTTTTCAGTGGTGTTAAACAACGTGACTGGCGATACGCAGTTTTGATTTGATTTATTACTTATTACAGACCAAAACAACTGATTAAACGAGCAATAATTACGCGGTAGCGTTTTATTTTCAAATTCGTATGCCTCTTAAATTTTTCATTATATTATTTATGGACTAATTATTACGACGCGAAAAAGAAAAAGAATGTGTAAATCTTCCGAAAGATTGAATAATTTAGTCGGTAATTCATTCAATAATAAATTAGTCTCTCTTGTCAATATTATGTTATCTTGCTTTAATTTTGCAGCACGCAAATCATGTTCTTTGAGATTTTAAACGCTCTTAATTATCAGCAAAATCAGGCAGTTAACAGCTTATTAAAATTAACAAAGTAAATCCCTGTAAAACAGGCCCATATCGTCCATCCGCCCGAAGCCTCTCGATCCTCAGTCCTCGATAATCGAACCAGGTGACGCAAACGAATTCGACCGCAGGCGTCGTGCAGCTCTTACAAAACAAATACGCGTAAATCCGCGCCATTACCAAGCGATACGCGGAAACGTTATATACCTGCACAGGCGGAGCGCGCGTAAAATTTTCTCTGACTCACACATCGGCTCCCCGCGTCTTCGGGATTATCGCGGCGGCCGCGGGATCCTCGCGTGTATATTCCAGACGCGTGCGCAGGCGGCCGCTCTTTTTTTTTTATACGACAGCTGACGTAAGGGCCGAGCGGAGAGACTCCTCGGGCCGCGGCTTCGTTGCGTTCTCGCGGCGCCGAAGTGGGAGAGGATGCATTGTTGTCGAGGTGTTGTTTTGCGCGAGGAAAATTGATTGATTGAATTTCAGTTTTGTGCGCGGCGGGACGAGCTAAAATGCTCGTCTCTGTTTCTCTGCCGGATTTTGAGAGAAAATTAATTGGTGGCGCAGTTGGCGAGGCTTAACGTCGCTAAATACTGGTTTCGTTTGAAATAGTCTTATTTCAGTGGTGAGATTTAGAACTTGAATTTTCGGTTGTTGTTTCATTATTTTACCATTCTTATATTACCTGTTGTTTTATACAATTGAACACGTGCACATACAAATTTAGCAAAACGCTAATATGATAGGGGTTTGTAAACGTTAATAATACGATAGAAGCTTAATGCATACAGTTTTAGTAAAATATGCATGCAATCGTAAAATTTTACTCTATAGCTTCAGAAATATAACTTTGAAGGTAACATTAATTCAATAATAATACTTGCAAATGTAATTCGCTTATGAATAGTATCTATTTTGAATGGAATAGAACTGTCATTTAAATTTTAGAAGCAGAACTATCGAATTGATGATGACGCGTCAGTCCCTGCTAAAAGTAGAGTTTCGTGCACTTTTATTGTAAATGACTAATAAAAAAAATCGGAATCGTTGGCGTATTTGTGCCAAGGTTAATTTATGATTGTGGGCTTTTAATCAATGAGAAAATTTATTCATTTCTCAGATATTACAATTACAATGACAGGAAATAAATATAACGAACTTTACTTCGAAGCTATTTTCAGAATCTGTTGGGATAAACCGTGCATTATTGTTTATTCATTTGCCTTAATCTTACACGCATGATTCAACAAATATATAAACATTTCAATTAAAATTTTATCGTTATTTTAATAAGCTAAAGATTTCAAACTTGCTTTTTAAATGTATTTCTGTTATGCGTAAAGTCATCTTTCCATTATACACGTAATTTTTTCAAGAAATATTAATAATATTCAAATCACCTGAAAATCCCTACTTTTTAAATTATTAAGTAATAAATTAAAATTTTAATGGTATTTTTAGAGCACAAATTTTAAAGAGAATGGTAAAAATGTATTTCTGTCAAAAACCGTTTGTATTCGTAATGTAGTTTAATATGATTTATCCAAATTTGCAGATATTAATCACCTGCAGCAATGGGGAATCCCATAATTAAATATTCAGAGTAATCCTGATGACCTTCCTTTCAAACGAATAAACGTGTACTTAATTTTGAGTCCCGCCAAGTTTACTAAATATGGCAAATATTTCAAAGAAATTTTTAAGAGTTATATAGATTTTGAAACTTTATTCATAATTTTGAAAATTATGATTGAAAATATGAAAAGATCCACGACTATATAAAGGTAAAATGAAATAAATGCTACTTTATTTCATGGATCATTTTAATCAACACTGCCAGTTGTTTCAGCCGAAAAAAGTCAAAACGATATAGTCGCCGGAATTTTATTGTCTGCAGCTGTATTCTTATTTCATCCTTTTTTCATATTCTAAAATTAGCGCCTTTAAAAGTCGTATTGAGGATATTTTAAAAATCATTGTCAAACCTGCATTAATGATTCTCAAACACGAGAGAAAATGAAGAATATAATAGACATAAAAAAAATGTAAGATTGCGGAAAATATGTTGTTGACCACCATCCATTTGAAGAGGGTGATTGATATTTAAATTCTTATATGTCTATGGTTTTCAATGAAAAGCAGATAAATCAACTGCGCTCGTCAAATTGACAAAGTACCTTGAAATTTTTTTTTAAATAAAATGCTTAGTCTACTGAATTACACGAAAAACAAGAATAATTACTTCTTCATTGTTAAAGAAAAGAAGGAAATGTCGGAGAAAGACTTCCTGCTCCCTGCATAGTCTTAAAAATAAGAATCATTTACCGACTCTTGCTTTTACACAATGAATTTCTTCCTTTGTTCTGTTTCCTGTGCAGCACATCAGTACTTTAAAAGTACATTTGCAATACATGGCAGAAATAAATAAATTGATTTAAAGTTTTAGCACTTATAAATCAAACGACCAATCTTATTGAATTTTGACTGACAGAAGAGTGTTTTATTTTTTATGAAGGAAGAATTCAGTTATAATTATAATTTTTATAAAAATAGAGCATATAACTTTCTAAATCTAAAATCAGTATAAACACAAAACGTATTTTAAAATTTTTATTTTATAAATATCACCTAATAATAATACAGTCTTTTATGCTTTCTAAAATGCATTATTTTAATATTGAAAGTAATTATTAATCGCAATAAAAATAATCTTAATACTTATTTCAGTCCCATATCGTTCAAATAATCTTATTTTAAAATTTGAATCCGGCCAACTCTCTTAATGACTCCAATCCCTCCAGTCGACTTAATTCGTTCAACATTGGAATGGCCAGTATTTTTATCTTTAATAAATGCAGAAGAATCGTCTAATGCTCTTGCTCGAAGAGTAAGAAGTTCGCCGCCGTAAGAAAGTACGCCAATACCTCCAGTCGTGTTGACGTTACTTACGCGGGTATTGCCGCTGTGGATGTTTTGTGCAGTTATGGCCACGGCACTTGTGTTTCCGCTGGCAACGCTCGTCGTGCCGACGTCTCCGGGCTTGGCGAAGGCGTGAGAAAAGGAAAAACCGTCCGAGCCAAGTATTCCGAATCCTACGTTTCTATCGGAACTGTTGAAGATCCCGGCGAAGATCGTCTCCTTGGAATCGAACGGCGATCGTCTGGTAAGACGATTTTGCTCTTTGTTCGCGAGCAGTCCACGCGTGTCGGTGGTTTTGATATTAACAATGTCAATGTTGTCATTATTGATCGTTTCTGTATCTACAGGTTTCAGTTTACCTGTTTCAGAAAAAAATGTTGTAAGATTTCGTATGTATATTTGAACTTTTATTTACAAAAAACTTGTAATAATTTTTAAAATAGAATTACAATTGTTTCATGAAAAATTATTTCTCTAGAAATGTGTATGTATTTTAATTTAATGTACAGAATTATAATTATTAAAATAAAATGAAAAGATTTAAAATTCTTTTTGTTATATGAAGTACATTGACCTCTTGCCTACTTAATGTACTATATCAATTTTCAGTTAATATTTTTTAAATTTATATTAGAATAATTAGTAGAAAGCAAAACATTGTTTTAAATTATGTGATTTTTAACTTTCATCGTCCACATCTTAATTGAATATCAACAATTTTGAATTTAATCATTGAATCTTTTAAATTGTATTAAGTAATTTAAAGTATGGTTCTAAATTTCTGTTTATTATATTTAAACTACTTCAATTTAAATAACTTTATTTCACTTATGATGAGGTATTATTTGATTAAAATTTTAAATATTTTGAGCATTGTAATACAAATACTATTGTATATATTTCTTTAAAGTTTTAAAAGATTAAAATTTTCCTATTATTCAAGGCACGTTCAATAATGGAACAATTTTAAAATCTCAATTGAAAATACATTAATTTTAACTTACTAGGTTTTGCAGATACATTGTATAAAACTAAAAATATTGAAAAGATAAAAAAACACGCAAAATGATTCATTTTAATAAATGCGTTTCTAAGAGATTATTTGATTGTCAGTGCTCAACTAGTTTAGTAAAACTGAACACTCCCCGGTCGCCCAACAAGTTTATATGCGGAAAGCTCAAGTTGCGATAGGCCCAGTAGTCATGATCTGTATATCGCTCTCTCTCTCTCTCTCTCTCTCTCTTTCTGCATATACTTTCTTCTTCCTCCCTTCTGCACTCTTCCCTCTCTCCTTTCCTCTTTCAGTCTTTCTTTTCTCTATTTAGAGCTTAAAAAAATGCAAAGTGCGAGTTCAACCACCTGTAAAGTGCATCAGTACGTGGAAGAGCAAATAGAAGAAATTTCTTTAAATAGGCTACGCAGAAACTTGGATTTTCCCGGTCACAGCGCCGTTCGTTTCTCGAAATGTACATGCATTTTTCTGTTAGGAAACCGGTCTATTGTAAACATTTTTTTTACAGACATAAAATTCGTTGTTAATAAAAATATAATAAATATAATTTTATCATGATTTTGTTCAAGCAAGTTTACCAATAATTAAAACTCTTAATTTATTAAAATAAATTCTGGAATTAGGAGGGTACTTTATTGCAGCCTAACCAGCCTTTGAACTTCTTGATTTTATGTTTGCTTTCATATCTACTTATTATTTATTTTTCTTATAAAAAAAAAGACTTTTCAGGTAAAAAAGGGAATAAATATAACACTTGTAATATGAAAAAAGCATTTTTAATACTTTATTTATAATTATAGTAAATCACAAGAAACATTTTTATTGACATAAATATTATATTATTAAATTACTAGCTTAGACTTATTATAGCAAATTGATGTTATCGATACATTTTCATAAGGATCATCCCCAGACATTACCAGATTGTCCGATAACTCCAATTCCCCCAGAAGTATTGACTCCCGAAATTTGGTGATCGCCTTTGTTAAGGTTTTGCGCAGTTGCAGAATAAGATAGCCCTTGACCACTGGCGTAAGCAGCTGATTGAACCTCATCCGACATCACGGAGCGGAATTTTCTGGCGTGAATATCACCAGCTTGTCCAATAACGCCAATACCTCCCGAAGTATTAACTCCCGAAATACTGTGATCGCCCTTGTTAATTTTTTTTGACGATGAAGAATAAGATTGTCCATGACCACTGGCGTGTGCACTGGCTAGAATGTCATCTGGAAATACGGAGCGCGCGTTCCTGGTGTGAATGTCGCCAGACTGTCCGATAACTCCTATTCCTCCAGAAGTATGCACCCCCGAAATAGAATGGTCACCTTTATTCAGATTCTGGGCAGATAGTGAATAAGATTGTCCGTGTCCACTGGCATAAGCAGCGGATTGAATGTCGTCTGGGAACAAGGATCGTGCGTGGATATCACCAGCTTGTCCGATAACTCCAATTCCTCCAGAGGTTTGGACGCCATGAATTTTCTGATTGCCAACGTTTTTGTTCTTGGAAGATTCAGCCCAAGCTTGTCCTTGACCACTGGCGTAAGCACCGGATTGGGCACCATTCGGGAACAATGAGCGCACGTTTCTAGTATGGAAATCGCAAGCTTGAACGATAACTCCAATTCCTCCGGAAGTATGAACGCCATGAATATTATGATTACCTAGGTTTTTATTCTTAGAAGATTCAGACCAAGATTGTCCCTGACCACCGGCGTAAGCTCCGGATTGAACATCATCTGAGACTAAGAATCGCGCTTTCTTAAGGTGAATATCGCCAGCCTGTCCAACATTGCCGATTCCTCCAGACGTCGTAATGCCATGGATGTCATGGCTACCAACGTTTTTGTTCTTAGAAGTTTCCGACACTGCAAGTCCGTGATCCGTGGCAGATGCCGCAGCATTAAGGATCTCTCCTGCAGAAGGTTCTGAACGACCACTGTGGATATCACCAGCCTGCCCAACAGCTCCAATTCCTCCGGAAGTATGAACGTCATGAATATTATGATTACCTAGGTTTTTATTCTTAGAAGTTTCTGCCACTGCTAGTCCGGTATCTCTCGCAGATGCCGCAACATTAAGGATTTCTCCTGCAGAAGATTCTGAACGATCACTGTGGATATCACCAGCCGGCCCAAGAGCTCCAATTCCTCCAGAAGTCTGAACGCTATCAATGTTATGGTTACCTAGATTTTTATTCTTTAAAGATTCAGGCGCTGCTAGTCCGCTATCTCTGCCGTAAGCTCCAGATTGAACATCAGATGATGCAGCAGGATGAATGCTTTCTTCTACAGAAGGTTCTGAACGAAGACTGTGAATATCGCCAGCCGGCGCAATAATACCTCCGTTTACTCCGGAAATAATCGGAACGTTTGCAATTATGTGCTCTTTTACATTCTTATGAACTTCAGATTTTGTTATCCCAATACCAGTGCCGTGAGCATCAGAATTTATGCTTCGGGCTTCTCTGAGATGTTGGGAACTCTGAGCAGGCGATGCGAGAACATCGCCTGCTTGCCCGATGACTCCTATACCTCCAGAAGTATTTACATTTTCAACTTTATGAGATCCAATATTTAGGTTCTTATGAACTTCAGATATCGATTGTCCTTGATCAGCACTGTGAGCACTGGCATGACTTTTTCCAATATTTATATTGTCGGGTCCAGTCACTCCTACATTTACTGGTGCATCAACTTTAGCGACTTCAATGTTTTTGTTTGCATGGAATTCGGTATTGATAGGCGCCAGTCCACCAAGATGAGAATGAATATTGCTGTCAAACGGATCTGTTTAAAAAATATAGTTTTAATTTGCAATAATCGTAGAACACGATTAATTAATTTTCATATAATTCGATTTAACCTTTTTATTTTGCCCGTGAAAAATAATTCAAGTAAACAACTTTTCATTCGTATTGGATAATGCTTTCTTTTAAAATTATTTATTTTTCAAATTAGAATTTTCTATTATTTTAAAGAGTAGTTTGTAAGTGCTATAAAATAAAGGTTTAATTTTTTCTTCAATTAAAATTTTTCAATTTTTCGACTTAAAATGAGCTTAAAATCAGTATAAATTCAGTTATGCCAGCGTTAATAATGAATGATTGTAATTTATTTTAAGTAATTATTCGATCCTGTAGCATACAAAAACACGTTTAACTGATTTATGCACAAAAAAAAAAAATAAAAAAGTTTCTTTCATTGCTAAAAATGATAAAGTAAGCTATAAAACTTACTAGGCTTTGCAGAAGCATCCTGCAGCAAAACTAAAAGTACTAATGGAACCAAGAACTTAAAGGACCACATATTGACAGATTAGTCAAAACTTTTTAATCCGGAAAAATTTTTACGAATCCCTTTAATGATAGTCCACACACGAAGAGTTCAAGGAGACTGGGGAGACCGCAACCAGGTTCCATCTTTATATAGGGAAACTCCACGAAGTCAGCACTGCAAAAGTAATGACCCGCTCCGTTCCCCTTCGACTTGCTCTCCCAGCTCTTCCCTTTAATGCGCGTATCTCTATATCTCGAAAAATTGATAGCGCACAGCTCGAATACTGAAAAATCATTTGCACCGCCAAGCGGACAAAACCATTCCGGCCGAGCTGGACATTCCCCCACGGTTACTGCCCCGTTTGCTTTGACGATGCAATTTGTATTTTTCAGACGGCGCGCAACCGGTCTATCCCTAATCATAGTCTTTTTGGTTTTCTGCACCGCGGTGTATGATGTACAGATCTTAAAGACGGCTAGATAATCGTAAAAAGAATTTTTTTTTTTGAAAATTGTCTTTACGCGCAGCAAGCACCGTTTGATGCTGCTAGGAAAGCCTGCATTCAGGTAAATATAAAGCGATACTTTTTAAGTTATAATTAATGAAAAACATGTATATTAACGATTTAAAGTTATTGATTTTATTTAATTCTATCAAGTCATAGTGAAAATAAATTGTGCCAAAGTACGCTAAGAAAATTAGAAAAGTAACATATCCTAAATTCTTTATAAATTTAAATATCCACTTTTTTTCAACGGAACATTAAACGTCGGTTCTGTTCTCCGAGCCACCAAATAGATTCGGAAAAAGAGTTGACTTGTTCGTTTATGCATTGTTCTTTCTCTTTCGGTGGTAACTGAATCGGCACTTTTGATTGCACAATCTCTTTTTCAATTTTTTCAAAACTTTTTCTCTCCGAACATTTATATCTCCGGCCTGTGAAATAACTCCGATTCCACCACCAGTACTAACGATACTGATGTTACTGTTGCCAGTATTACTATTCTTATTAGTTTGAGCTACAGCTAATCCTTTGGTAGCAGCTGATGCAAGATAATTAATGTGGTCTTTTATCTTTCTGATACCGTGTCTGGGGTGAATTTTCAATTCTTCGTTTATCTCGGTGTCATTAGTACTGCTGGTTTTCGCGACTTGAGCCACACCTACAGAATTATCACTAGTTTGGGTAATTGACTCAAGACTATCCAGCGAAGAAGCTTCTGGTTGAGACCTTCTGGAGCGGTCACCGATACTTGTGGTTTCCTTAATCTGAGATGCAGCTGATTCTCGGTCGTTAACTTGGGAAATTGTTTATGAAATATTAATTGATTAATAATTATTAATAGTTGATACGTTAACTAATCTTTTAATTTAAAAAAATATTTATTATCG
Source organism: Ormyrus pomaceus (assembly GCA_900474385.1). NCBI lineage: Eukaryota > Metazoa > Arthropoda > Insecta > Hymenoptera > Ormyridae > Ormyrus > Ormyrus pomaceus. The sequence goes on from UCOM01000132.1 coordinate 58,235, forward strand.
AGATTTGTAATTAATTATATTTATACACAAACTTACCTGATTTTACAGAAATGCTGTTTAGCAGCACGAGGAGAATAAAGAAAAATATGTACTCAGGGAAATTCATCTCTGAAACCAAAGATTTTCCTTTGATCGTCTTTGATCGAGTAGCTTATCAAGACTGATGTTTTAATTGCTCAGCAGCAAGTAAAATAAACTTCGCACTCGTATTAATTATTATTTAAACATGGAATTCTTTAAAAGTATTATTTATTATTCTTTGAATTAAAATATCTTATTTGTAGATATAATACACCGTTTTATAAAAATAATTAACTGGATTGGTAGAACTAATTTATTACTACGATAGATCTTTATCTGACACATTTTTTTAAACAAAGTAATATAAAAATTATCGAAAAAGTAATCAATCTACAAAAATTCACGTATAAAAAAATGTAGCTATATAGGTTATATATACTGATACAAAATTACTTCAATCAAAAAGCTTTAGAATAAATTTATAAATGAGATTAATGTCAGACTTAGATATTGCATGGTTCATCCTGTACCGTTACTCATGTATTTTTAGTTATCAAAGTAGCTTTAACTTTTTCACCTACATTAACTTTGATTGCCTACCGTAAATAAAAATAATAGTAAAAAAAACACCGTTTTACTTCTGAAAAAAGAAAATGATTGAAAAATCCAGAAAAGGGTAAGCATTTGTTTTAATAAAGATATGCGATAAATTTAATGTACCGTAAATCGAAACTAAATATGATCATTGGGGATAATCCAAGAACTGAAGGTTTACGCGCGTATAAAATTATTTTCGAAAACAAAATTGAAAATTCGCAGTCCCAGGAGTGTCATTGACCTCGAGAAATCCTCTAACTTTGAAAATTAATGGTCCAGTTATTAAAAATTTGCAATCTGCGCATCGAGACTGAAAAACTAGCAGAACCGGTTGTATCAACCACCCTGGGAAAAATCTATTAAGTATTTTATTTGGTTTTACTGCTACTTCGCCAATATCAAAGCGTCTTCGTTTTCTTGATTATACCGGAAGATTTTTTAAAATATTTACTTAGGCAATAATATGAATGTTGCATCATGCACCAGAGCAAATTTTGATTCGATTTTTAAAAAGATTTTACATTAGAAGATTAAAAAATTGAAAAGAAATTTGTGTTTTTACAACAAGAAATTCTTTGTCCTAAGAAGTCCAATTGTTATTTCCTAGTAATTTTATAAAATAGATTAAAAGATTTTCAATAATAGAAACAGAGTCAGTATTAATTTTTGAAACATTTATTAACTGTATTTACATGGATCAAATAACATTAATGGACGCATTATAATTATGTTCAGACGAACAATACGCACGTCAATTTAACTTTCAGTTTTGACATATCAATAAACACCGTAAACAGTTTCCTTTTAAATGAAAGCGTCTAATAGAATTAGCATCGCATCTTTAGTTGTATCTTTGCTTACATCAATAAAAGTTTAAATTTAATCAATTAAGTTTTAATTATGTTTAAAGTGAAATAAATTCCTTTATTTTAAAACTGTCTAAAAATGTTTTCGTATGTATATTTATGTATGCGAAATATTGACTTTTTATATTCTCGAAAAGGCAATTTTATAATAATTGAAAAATAAATAACATTTTCATAACAGTAAGGCCCGCTTTTGTTTTGACTAATTATGAGTATAATAATAACATGAAAGCTTATAAGCAGGAGGAATGTACATGCGAAAAAACAGTAAATTGCAAAAGCATTTTAAAACTCGTTTATAGATTGTTGTAGATAAAAAATGAGGATATTTCATCGAAATATAGTTTACCTTTCATAAACTCGCTTATTGTCTTTTCCACTTTCGTTCAATTTAAATACAATTCAATTGTAATAATTTCACTACGTTTATAATTCTTAAATTAAACAGCATCTCATGTCGAAAAGCATTGATTGCACTTCAGTAAAATCAGTAAGATCATCAATTATTATTTGTAACATTTTGATAAAAATAGAATATTTAAAAAAAATATAGAAGAGGCGAAAGAAGACTCAAACCTCGATGTTCGATGATAACTAATACTGAATTTACATTTTATTTACTTAAAAAAAATTATTTTTATGCTCACTTAAATTTCTAGTGATAGATAAATCTTCCATGAAATATCTTTACAATAATTTATGTAACTACATAGATTCATCTATACTTAAGAACGCAAACTACAGCTATTGAAACTTCACAATATCTGTAATATCTCTTTTTTTTCATATTGACTATCTTCATGTCCCAAAGGCAACATTATGTCATATATGAAGGTAAAATCAGCACAAGTTTTATTATAAACTGAAATTGTAAATTGACTAATGAATAAAATTGCGCATTAGTGGTTGGATTTTGAACATCATTGATGTACTTGTGCTAATTTTACTAAGCATTTTCACGATTATGATTTGTACGATCAATCAATGATCGACCTTTCTTATAATTTTTCTAGAGAAAGGAACAAAGGTCGATTCGAAAAAAATATTCAAATCATAATTAATATTTTTTACTTAGAAACTAGAGTTCTAATTAATTGAATAGTTTGAAATAAATATCTAATAGTTTGTTCTTTAAATTGCGATAAAAATGTTTTATTTAACTTTTTTCAAGTTCATTCGTTTAGACCGAAAGAATTTGTACTCAGGTTTCATTTGTTATGTTTAGAAAAGATGAGCTTCAGCTTATTCATTATTGTAATAGGCAGAGGAAAATCTTTTCATATGCAAGATATTAACTCTTTTTAAAAATTAAATAAACCGATTATTTAGAGTCCCAATTAAATTATTAAAATAATAATCGATTTCACTGTATTTATTCTTAATACTTTAGAAGACATTCAGAAAAATAATCTGCAGAACGATATATTGCGTATCCTAAATTAAATTCAATCTTCACGCTTAGCCATTCAATGATAGTCTTCAAAGAATTATTGTCATTCAAGCGCAATATACAAGAATATTGCATATCGTACTTTTAAAATTTTCACAGCTCAGAAACTAGCGCAGCATCTCGTTTATTTTCTTTATACGTTTAAGGACGGTCTAAAGTAAGCTTTAGCAAAAAACGTATGCAGGCGCGATAGTTCGCAGATTAGGCGAAAATCATCGAATAAAAGAAATTGGGCCGGAGGTGCCGCACGGAATCCCGTAGCTCCGGCAAGCGCTCTATTTACAAAAATTACGACCTTTCGATCTATGTGCAATTCAAATATTACCAAGTGTAATTTGTCCTAGTTATGAGACTTCGACGCGCTGCCTGATCGAAATGACATCGTTCGCCGTTCCTCGCAACTTCCATTAAAATAAATTAACGCGACAAAACGAGGTATGTATGTACGCGTGGAAAAAATCACAGCTCTTGTAATAGAGACTAAATTCATTAATAAGACCCAGTCTTTAAAAAAGATCTATAAATTATACGTATCTACCGTGTGACTTAACGGAAGTGAGCTAAAAAAAAAAAAAAAAAAAAATCGGTCGCGGTAGTTAACGAAATACTTAAAAGTGTCTCGATAATTCCATTACCGTTTCTTTCGAAACTTGAAGGATTGATTTTTCGCATCGGCTGCTTAGGGGAAACTGGACGAAGATGGCGATCCCGACGACGGGTCGATTATCGAGTCGGCGGTGCTCTCCGGTTGTTGGTCGTTGCTACTCTCCGGTTTCTTGGTTTTTGTTGAAGTATCTTTCGAAGCATTGGATTCCTCTTTATCTTCGCCTTTACTAGCCTTGGAATGTTTTTCGTGATTCTTCAAATATTCGACGACCTCCTTGTGGCCAAACGTCTCGGCTTCGTCCATCGGTCGGTTGCCCCACCTAAAATTTTTTATTAATCAGTGCTTTCTTTGTCAGGGAAGAAAAAAATGTTGTCGGCAAGAAAATTTATTGATTCTTTTGTCGCGGTTTATCTTTGAAATTAATGAGTTCGGGAAAATCATCGACGTAGGCGACCTAAAATATTTTTAAATAATAATATACATAATTTTTAAAGTTACCTATCGCATTTTCCAATTAAAAATTTGTTTTTGATTTTGTGATTTTGCATGCCTAGAAAAATAAATAAAAAACGTAAATTTTAAGATTCTGAAATATATACGGTGTAAGATTTTGGTGTCAAGAAACTTTTTGAATACTTCTCCTGAATATTTTATTCCAGAACCTCGCAATAATTCATAATCACAGAATCGAGATTTCTGATTGCATAATCGACCGCTATTTTCACAATCATATAAACAAAGGCATCTTGCTTTTCAGACTACAATATACAGATAAACAAAATTTCAATTTTTTTCATTTCAACTCGCTTCAATTCAACGACCGTCGCCTACAGACAAAAGCTCGACAATACCACCACCACCACCACCACGCTAAATGAGAGCGAACCCCAGCAGGATCAATGAGAAAGCATCGCCGGCGCATCGACTAAGCCCCATTCATCGGAGCTCGCGTTCATCGAGCCCAAAAAGGGGGTTCCCTTAACGGGACCGGGCTTGCTCACCTGTCCGCGGGGTTGTAGGGAACTCCGCACTGCTCGATGAGAAACTTGACGCAATCCAGATGGCCCTCGCTCGCGGCCAGATGGATGGCAGTGCGCCCGTCGTAGTCCGCGACGTTCATGTCCATTCCGTTCAGCCGATGCCTGCAAAATCAATCCGCTTCAGGTCCGCCGTCTGCGCCTTTCGCTCGGGACTTGCGACTATGGTTTTTTTTTTTTTTTTTTTTTTTGGTTCGAAACAGTGCAAAATCTTGCAAGAGGGTTGAGGAGGTTTTACGGCGCGGAGTGAAGAAGCTTGCAAGCGTTTTCAATGAGTGTTAGAACAGCGGGAATAAGTGATGGATTTATAATGGTTTTTGTTGCATTTTCTGCGACTTATTGTCCATTGGAAGTTAAATTAAAGTAAAAACTCATTTAAGAAATATATTTTTTTATTAAAAAAAAATTGATTTATGTTATAATAGATACTTCACAAATAACATAAAGTTGCAGGCACTCAATAAAATTCATTACACAAAATATTTTAGATAATTCTTTAAAATATTTCTATGAAATATTTTTATATAAACATGCAACAAATAGTAATTGTTAAACAAGAAACATTGAAAGTGTACTGTTGGGATGATATTTATTTGTTTTTTTAGTGTACGAAACAGATAATGATTAAATAATTTATTGAATTTAAGCAAAATTAGTTAAATGTCAAAATCTCTGATAGATTTACGTAATTTCTAGCAATTTTTTTCACAGGAGCAATTTATACAGACTAATCGATCGGCTACAGAATAAAAACATGACTGACTTTAACAAAAAGCACATGTTAGTTAAAAAAACAAAGAGTGTCATTTTGAAAAATATTTTCTTAAACACCACTCGATGCACTCGACAGCCACCTGCCATCACAATCGTCATTATACTAGGTAAGCAATCAAAAAGAGACAATGACGAAGCTGGCGAATGTGTAACGAAAGAAAACAATGACATGTCGCAAAGTGTATATATTTTTTTTTTTCACGCTCCTTCCTGTGGACGTTGCGCTCGTCTTAAGGAGGAGAGACACGGGCGGATTAATGGAAAAGCTGCACGCGGCGTGTTTGATCAGCTTTTACTTCGAGACTGTTAACCTTTTAAGTATTAGGCGACTCACCACTCCAGATAATTCCGCATGCTGATGCGGACAATGTTTATACGATTGTCGTTCGGTGGACGTTTTAACGTGTGCGTGCGTTGGTGTAACATGACGGGTGAATATGTTAGTATTTGCATTTGCATCTCTCTTTAATCGTGATCTTTCTTTTCTCTTTGCTCTTCGCAGACGCGCTTAAGTAGTTTGTTTTTTTAGAGAACGCGAAAGTAAAAAGGAAAGAAAGAATCCTTTTTTTAATAAAAAAATCTATAAAGTCTTGTAGATGTAAGAATAATACACCTTTATAGATATTCCTTAGAAACAAGATTGAAATTTTTTTATAATAAAATATTATCTTACTTAAGTATATAATACAGATGAAATAATAGACTGTTAAACATTTTTTTAGAACAAATTGACAATAGTTTATACTAATTGATTTTTTATTTTTAAAAAGTCGAAAATCTTATTGTATTACAATGTTGTTTTGTGCTAGTAACTGTTTATGTATTATATATATATATATATATAACTGTAAATCTACTTATTTAATACTCAAGCTAGCAAATAACTTACAAAAATTATTTAACTAATCTAAATTTATAAATAACGATTCATCTACTCTTACAGATGGTAGAGTAATGCAATTGACAACATTCGAAAGGTGAGATCAAATCTTTTGACTCAAAAACATTCTGCAACGATTATATTTTATTGTACAATTAAAAAAACAGGTTGTTAATTTTATATGGGACTGAACATATCCTACATGAAAAAAACTCTACACGCAATTAGTTTTGTATGCAAAAACAAAGGCGTGTAGACCTCTTTTTGTGCAGGATACTTTCGGTGCCTTTTATATTTATTTGACAATATATATAAACATTTTGTACTTAACAAATATTTAAATAATTAATGAAAAACAAAGAAAACAACATTAACAAATCAAAAATGTACTTGAAAAACATCGAACGATAAAGACTAGCATCTTTTCATCCCCTCGAAAAACTTAAAAATCCTCATGCAAGACGTTACTCCACACTACACCGTCACAATCCCGACAACGCATCGCCGTTTCTGCGTCCAAAAAAAAAAAAAAAAAAAAAAAAAAACACCATCATGCAATCAGAATCGATACGCAAGCTGCGATAATGAATTTACCTGCGCAGAGCCGTGACATCGCCACTAGCAGCGCTGAAGAGTAAATTGACGATAGACAGACCTTTGGTCTCGTATTTGTGCCGGCGCGGGTCCTTCTTGTTCGTCGCGTGCTTGAGATTGTCGTACCTGTGGAAGTTGAACTCGTTAACGAGCTCCTCGCAGAACTGGACGCCCCGGCAGGAGTTGCCCAGGGAGTCCAGGGGCGGCGACCAGGTGCAGATACCCATCACGTTCGGTATCACCACCAGCAGGCAGCCGGATACCCCGGATTTCGCTGGGATTCCCACCTAAGCGAGCAAGAGAAGCGTTTAAACATTTTAATCGAGTCGGGAAATTTCATTCCGCCGAGTTGGAGGATGATAGGAAGTTTTGAGAATATTTTTTTTTAACGTAGCGGTAATTTTGCTTCGCGAAGAAAAAGCGCGCGTTTTTATGAAGAAGCGCCTGGGATTTCCGTAGGAAAATCCAGACCGCAAATAGAGTGTAAAGATAGTTGCGGTCTGCATTCAGGCGCTTTAGCCAAGATAGTCTCAGTGTGGTATACGAGTTTTCAACTAATATAATTACCACTGTTTCCCGTTACAGTTTATAAATCTAAAATTGTTGATTTAATCATACGTAATTCTGCAATGAAATAAATCGTTTAGATACTTACAAAAAATAATTCTAATAATAATTATTATTTTTTGCGCCCTCTTTTAAAATAAAATTAATTGGACAAAGGGCAAATCGTGTACGGTTATTAAAAGCTTTGTCGTTATTCAACGCTGCAAAGATTATACCTTAAAAGCAAATTGACCACTGTAGTCGTACATTCCACAACTGTGCATTAAGCTAAGGACATCTCGTACACTTTCAGGCTTCAAGACCTTTTCATCCGTTATTGGACAAATTCCACCATTCGCCAGTGTGGCTGCCATCACTGACATGGATTCACAGTTAGCTTCCATTGAACAACACTGTAATGTCATTAAAAATTTATGTATTTGGGTTAAATTTTATGATAAAATAACTCCAGTTTAAGAAAATAAATCTACTATAATTTTGTTTGACAGTAATATTTTTTTTTAAGATGAAATGTGCTTCTATTGGCAGCTATAGAGTAAAATCTTGATAATAAAAAAACTCTATTGGTCTCCGTTGTCGTCAATTAAAATTCTTTTATTAACTTCAAGTGATTTTGTCGCGGTTATCAATTTTTACTCCCGAAGAGGACAATGTAAGTGTATGCGACAGCAGAGACCAACGGAATTCATTATCAATGTTTCGTATACGTTTATCCTCAAGAAGCAAATTTCAAATGCGAAAGCTTCACCTGAAAGTAAAAGTCCATGCACTCGCGAAGATTCGTTTTCTCGGGGTAGCAGCCGTGCTCTCTCATGTAAAATCCAAGAGCGTAATTTCGGTCGGCAGCCTCGCGTTCCGAGAGGAAGACGGCGTTATTGAATCCCAAGAGCTCGCCGCCGGCGAGCCTCTTGAAGTAATTCATCGTGAAGTCGAATTTTTCGGCGAGCGTCATCTCGGGTTTTATTAAAGTCTTAAGTAAGGAACAGATTAAGATAGCACCGGCGTTTATCATAGGATTGTGCGGTTTTTCTGAAAAAATGACGAGAAAGATGAGTCATTAAATACTTTTGCTTCGGGTTCAATTTTATTTTATTCGATTTATTCGGATATCGACCCGACATTTTTTTACTCAACTTGCAAACGTTATCGCATATATAAATTTACTTTAAAAAAATTTATGCAATGATTGAAATAATTTCATTAGAATGGTTAATCTTAACAAATGACAAAAACTCAACGGCAAACGACTGGCGTATCTCGTTAAAAAAAAAAAATGACGCTATCAAAACCTCGATAATTCCAGTTCGATTCCAAAGACAAGCGCAGTAATTCAATCCCTCACAAGACTCACTGTTGTGATCCAGCACGAGCTCGTTGAAATTCCTGCCCGAGGGCTCCTGACCGACGTACTGATGCACGACGTCCTGGCCGAGCCTCTCGAGGGCGATCGCGTAGGTGATCGGCTTGCTGGTGCTCTGGAGCGTGAATGGTATCGTCGTGTCGCCGATGCTGAACCTCTGGCCGTCGATCGAGCAGACGCAGACGCCCCAGTACTCCGGATTGACGCGCGCCAGCTGGGGTATGTACGAGGCGACCTTGCCCTCCATGTTCGACTTGCACTTCCAGTAGAAGTCCTCGATGTGCTTGGTGAAGCCCGGGAAGTCCGGGATTATGAACTGGTGCCGGAAGGCGCGCGAGATCAGCACCAGGTTCGGGGTTATGATCCTGGGGGGGGGACGTGAGAAGGAATTCGTTTGGGGTAAATTGGCCTCGCGACGAAAATGCGTGCAAAGAAATGATTACGTTTCTATTTTTAAGCGCAATGAAGGCTCGCTAAATGTAAATTTCAAATCACCTGCTGAACTGCTCGCGATCTAATTGTTGAGTCTCGTGGGATACTCCTTCGTGACTTCGTCCAGCTTTCTCGTGCTCCTTCTTCAAGTTCTCGATAAGCTCGGCAAGTCGAGGATCATTTTTTCTCAAACCAGTTGTTCGCAGGGCCTGGATTTGAAAGCGTTCGTTTATTTTATAGGGCAAAATTATTGAAAGCAATCGTATACTACATTTTCATCTATTTCAATTTTAACGAGGTCATCACACTTACGGCCAAGAATTTTCCAACGGGCAGTAAACCTGTTTCTTCATTTTTGAACGTATCAAACATGACATCCTCGACGTTGGTCGCTGTATCTTGATCCCTCGTACTAAAAAGGTATTGGAACGTGAATATATATTTATCAGTTTTATTAGTTCACATGTAAAATAAAGTATCTCAAAAATTAAAGTACGAGAAAATTTTTAATTGTAACGAGCAAACGAATGTCCAAGTGTGAAAATTAATATTTTCTCTGGAAACGAAATAAGTGTGTAGCTCAAGCTGCAGTGATACTGATTATATATTACAGTTGAAATTATAAACATTTGGCGAATACGACAATAGCAAAGGGACTTGCACGGTACTCACTACATGTAGTGGCTGTCGTGAATGAAGCTGTAGTCGCTAAAAAGGAGAGAAGATTAGTTTATTAGTCCAACACCCACAACCCGGAAAAACATTTTTTACAGTTTACTGTCTACTAAAATTTTCTTGACAAACAATTACGATCGAAAAACAAAGCAAATCGTCAATTTTTAAATCTAAGAACACATATAGTAGTCTAATAATCAAACGTGCAAAACGTATTTCAACATAAACATAAAACAATAACGTTCAATCCAGATCTCAAAATAAATTCCACTTTCCGAAACGATCTATAACAACGTCAAAAGCTTTAAAAACGTAAAAAAACTAAAAAAACCAATCTCCATCGACACTTTGCAGCCGCGATTAATCTCGAGCCCACAATTTTCCAAGCTGCACCCGCACTATTCTATACGCGATATCGACCGCTACCCTTCTCGCGAAGCAGTACCGTATCTTTTCAACCGGCTCTTCCTCGTCGGATTGCTCGGACTGCCATTTGCGCGATCGGCAGTAGCCGCTGAGGACTTCGAAGTCGTCCATACGGCAGCTCTAGTCGTCGCGGCGATTTTTGCGAATCCCGGCAATCGAAATCGGGCACTTTTATATATATAAGCCGAGGTCGCGGGCAGATTGACCGCGATCGATTGCGATATATCTCTTAAGTGGAGTTAACGTCTAGATGGACGACGAGAAGAGATCGGTTTCAAGTCCGTCGATAATTCGCATTCGGTTCAATATAACTAGTAGCGCAAGTTTTCTTTTTTTACATATATACATCCTCCGTCGATTCAATTGAAATGTTATAGCCTGTTGTTTGAAGTAAGACCTAAGCGACGGAGAGCCGTTTGCGGAACGAATAATCGCATTGCGCAATCGTCGTCGAGAGGCTGTAGTTGAGGCTATATATAGATCCGCGCAAATAACGGTATAGTGTCATTTTCTATGCAAAGTTTACGCAGAAACTAGATCGAACGTATACGGAGCTTGAAGCTATGGGAACTGGTCGCGGTTAATTAACTTGTTAACTTGAGAAGTCGGTTAAGTAATTTGCTTTACAACGTTGTTTGCAGACGCGCAATAAATGCACGGAAAAAATGAACCGTTGTTTCAAAAACGGCGTTTTTACTAATTGGAGACTTTACTTTGACGTAAAAGTTAATTGCTGCTTCAAGACCTTTCGGGATAATTGTAATTTAGCTTTACGAGGCACTGCAGTACTTTGAAGTACCGCGTGCAGGTCTGCTAATTGAACGCCCTGCGGAAGTTCAAAGCAGTAAGTATCGAACTCTACTTTACTTCGATTCGCCTCGAAACGATTAATTTCAAAAATGAACCTCAAGCTACAATGCATTTTTCCACAAAAAATGTATATTATTTCACAATGCGAATTTGACGAAACGGCGAGAAAAGCGTTTATTAACCAACGTCGCTCGCGACAGTCCCCCACAATGCAAACGCAATCTCGTCGCGCTGGAACGCCGCCAATATTTATCCACAAGCAACGAATGAACATACCCGGCGGCGCGGCAGCGACGGAAATCGCCTCGGAATCGAAGGATCGAGTTGAGGACACGCGGCGTCTCCCTTCGCGATCCGGTGGGCGTAAAGGGCCAGAAAAGAGAAAGTTCGCCGCGGCGCGCAAGCGGCCCCCGGCACGGCGGAGGCCAGATGTTTTTTGCGGGGCTTTGTTCGACTTTTAGTGCGGCGGCGCTGGGAAATTTATCCTGGGAGAGATAGAGAGAGAGAGAGAGAACGCCGGACGTTCGTGACGGCTTTGAAATCTGCGTTTTCGCCTCGAACGATTCGCTGTCTGCGGTTGAATTATTCCCGCCGAAAGTGGGGAGAGATTTTGAGCGACCGCAATTGCGAATTGATAAGTTTTTGGGGGATAATGGGGATTTTTAGAGGCCTCGGCAACAGTTAGTTTTTTTTATCATACGTAAAACGAACTATTATCACTAAAACATAAAAGGTAAATCACTTTATGGTTGTTCCGACTATACGTGAACGTTTCTCGGCGTGACGAATATTTGCATATTCGTATAAAAGAATCATAATTTCTTCAATTCTTGTAAAAAGAAAGAAAATTTTCGCAGTTTTCAAGCGGCTCGATTAACGTCCCTTTGTCGCTCTTAAATACTTCCATTATCATGACAATCGGGCGCAAATTAAATTCTCGTATAAGACGGCAATTTTTTTTCCGCTCCAATGTCAAGATTTTTTTTAAACGTCTTGTTACACGCGGAAGCCCCCGGTGTGGTATTGTAAGCGCGATCGTGTCGATGTTCTTAGAAGTGGCTTCTTACGTCCACTTACGTTTATCTTATGAGTAAAATGGTTTGCAGAGCGTCGAGATATACATACTACAGCTGCACTTGTGAATGCGGAGTGCGTTTGAAGAGCTAAGCAATATACCATACGTGTGCTCTTGTGAATTACGAGGAAAGAAATCTTGACTTTAAGTAGCTGTAATTTCTCGTTGAACGAGTTGCAAGGAAGGTAAAAAAGCGTTTTTTTTTTTGCAGCTTTTTTTTACTCTCGTTAGACGGGTAATACGTTTGCGGTTGGTGTAAAACATTATTTTCCTTTTTATTTTGAAAAGCACTGCGTATCTTTTGCTAATTGATATTAATTATAGTATAATCGTTATGCTAATAATAGTTTTTTGGCACAATGGCCATACCGCCAGCAATATTTTTTTGTGAAACACTGACGTGCTGCAACAAATGTTTTAAAATAATGTTACGATTACTACTACAAACTTCTACAATTAATTATAAGAGCAGATCGATACTAAAAAAAATTGCATCGTTAACAGTTAAGATGAAATAAATTTATTTTAAAATTCAAAAGCTTCGTAAAAACAATTGACGCGGAAATCTGCATTGTTCAAATTCAATTAGAATCGTAACAATAAACTCTCGCCAATCCCAAAACGCCACTAAAGAAATTTCAACAACCTCAGCGTACATATCTTTTAATTAAAGCGACTGCAGCAGCGTGCGTTCATGCTTCGCATTTAGAAGCACGGCGGCGCATTCACGAAAGCCCGCTTCTTATTACGAAATTGACGACAGGTATAAAAGCTCAAGCGTTCTAATGGCGTGCGACTCGACAAACTGCGTGATTAATGCAACAGAGTTTGCACTCGGCAAAGCAGCTCGTCAGCGAATTTGGAGAGCGTCGGACTTGTTAGAAAACACCTAGGGAACATTAATGAGTTATTTATTTACCGTGACTGCACATTCTCGAGCTCCAAGGAACTTCCGTAAGAGGCATCTAAGTATCTCACCGAGCCAAGCCTCGTGGACTTTGGCACCGCCGCTCGTCTCTGAGGATAAATAAACAGGCTGTTAGTTACGATGCATTTGATTTCGCGAAAATCTGCCGATGTTCGGGGTTGTTTTAATGCTTCGGAAACTTTGATGTTATGTCATCATCGAGGACAATGACTTTATTGTTGTACGCAAGGCTAATTTTTAATTGTTTACATTCATTATGTTAATAGTGTGTACACTATTCCGTTAACTAAATGCCTTTTCCGAATGCATTAATTAATGTTTTCAAATGATCGCTTACTTATTATCTATGGTAAACGATAAACTGTACAATTGGTACTTCAATATTTGTAAAATAAAATGATTAATTTTACAAAATTTTAATGTTTGTCATAACGAGATTTTAAAGAATGTCGACGAATTCAACGTATTAATGATATTTTATAAATACATTTTTCTGTATATATTATTATTATAACCTTATTTAATTAAAATATTATCAACAAGATTCGCAACCTTCCCTTTTCAAGGTTACTTGAAATAAAAATGATCATCAAGTAAAGCAAAGTTGGGTTAAATGTGAAGTATTGTGTTTTCTTCATTCTTTTTAACATATTACTTGAAAAATGGATTTTATTCGTTTAATTCTACTAAAGCTGTCATCTTGTTTAAAAATCAAATAAAAGTTTTAATCGCTTCAAAGAATAAGCCAGTTACCTAACTTATACACTTGATAAGTTTAAAAACGATAAATAAGTGGACAAAGAACAGATTTTTATTTACTTTTATTCTTGAAAAAAGTTTTTTGGCCAATTTTCTTAGGCCTAACTTCGATAATTCCATCCTTACTGATGTCTTTAAGTCACTCACGTCTTTCAAGATCTCACACTGAAGCCTCAGTATTCTTTCTAATTTAACATCTTTCCATGTTAACCTCCATGCCAAGAGAGAGAAGCACGTTTTTACAATGGTTGAAGCTGCGCTGTCAGAAGTTGCCGAGAAGTTAGTAACAGAAACTCTAATTGAACTTGCGTAAAGTACAAGATAATAAAATGGAATACTTAAATAATAACGAGTAATTATTATCGATATAGCAAGCAATCGTGTCTCTAACCACAAAAAAAAAAGCGAAAACGGATATAAACTTTCGACGTTAATAATCTTCTTAAAGAAAACATTTGAGTGCTCGAGCAAAAATTCTTCGTCCTAAAAACTTGAAATAAGTTTTATATTAAAGCTCATTTTAATTTATCTCCGAAAGCGCAGCGGAAAGCAAACATTTTTCATCAATTATCCCATTTCGCAAACCGTCATGCTACCGCAAAAGGAACCTGCCCGCACTCGAATTCAATCTCAATCTCCGTCCGTCACGAAACTTTGATTGCAATCCCCGGCAAAACGCGGGGGGGGGGGGGAGTTCGAGGCTTCGTGATTCGAATTCGGCGAAGATATCGACTGTTAAGTGCCCCGGCGTCGGTTAGCCCTTCTCGCGAAGTCGCGTATTTATTGATCCCGGCACGCGGCGCCGGCCAGCCAACCCTAAGCGGGAAACCCCGCATAGCGTGGCAAATGCGGATCAGCGCATTTTTCTTCTCCCCTTTGCTCCTCCGCGCGCCGGCTTTGCGCAAAGTATCGACGTTGTACGTTGTACGCCGAGCGCGCTTTTTAAGCCGCGTATAAGCTCCCCCCTGTTGCGTCATTGCAAAAGACGTGCGAAACGTTCTCGCGCTCTTGGCAGTGACCCTCTCGAGGAGAGGCGCGCTCGAATTTTAAACGCTCGTATATGATTGTTTTTATTGAGAGACGCGCGGAAAGCTGGCCGTGGAATTACGTAATATGAGATAATATTTTGTACTCCATTCGAAATTCAAGTTTGCAAATTTTACAATTTTTAACAATACAATTTAGATAACTAAATCTCTATGTCAGTAATGAAATGCTACGTAAAATGATGATAAAAGCAATTTTTCCTTTTTAGAATAAGCCATTTCTCATCAAAAGCAGAAGGCTCGCATCGAATCACGGCGTATCTCGGCAATGCTTTGAAATATCCCATACCTTCTCAAACTTTATGCATCAGCCCTTTTACCTGGAGATCTCTGCAGCACGTAATGCAAAAGCCTGCACCGAGAGGAAGGACTTGGGCAACGAAATAAAACCAGTCACGAGTGAACCGCGTCGCGCAGCTTTTAAATTATTTCTGTCGCCCGAAATACGGTCACTGCCATCGCCCACGTGGGCACCGCAATCCATCCCTCTTCTCTGCTCTCTCTCGCTCGCTCTCGCCCAGTCAGCTTCACCTTGGAATCGATCATTATCGTCTTTTATTTTTCGGCGGCTGACAGGCACGCCGACAGGCAACGGTCGTTAAGACAAAAATTGCTGAATGCGGGAGGTTAGAAGCTTTCGGTTTGAGGAAAAAATGCTTTAAAGTCGTTCGGGGTCGCGTTCGTACGATAAAATGCATCTGCTACTTGAGCCCGATGTTAGAAAAGAGTTTTTTTGTCCATATTTAACGTTATTGCACTAGTTAACGAAACTATTTAGAAAGGTTGCAAATCATTCTGTTCAACAGTTTTAGAAGCAATACAATGATAAAATTTAATATGGAAAACTTATGACTCAATAAATGCTACCATAATTATGTATACTTTTTAGGTATTTTAATTCGTGAATGCTTGTGCATTTTAGTACGTTTCTACTACGATGCACCTCGGTTCCTTTCGTCGCACGCGAGCTTCAAATCTCAAAAAGGCAGTTTCGTTCCCTTTTCAAAATATCGACGTAATACAATCCCCCGGCCCCCGAGGCAGCCCTCTTCCATCTCGCCGCGCTTTCGACGAACCAGAACCAGCAACCCCCGGGGAGATCCCCGAAATTTTCATTCATAAAAGTCCTCGCGAAAATCCTCTCGTCGCCCCGTTATACCCGGCGCTAAAATAATCGAAAAATCAATACCTTCTCGTGAGCGTGAAAGTGCCTGAGTGCCTGAGTCCTCGTCGGCTTAGCGCTCTTGAGGAGCTTGACAGCGCAGAAAACTGCCTCCCTGTACATCTCTCTCTCTCTTCTCGTATCTCGACGGAGGCCCTCGGCGACGACGAGTCACCAGCAGTCCGGCTGCGGCGGCGGGTTTTTAGCTGCGCGCGCTCGTTCGGTCTCGGATCCTAGTCCGAGGGGCGAGAGGACGAGGTTATAAGAGAGAGAGCGGAAAGGCTCGGACGCTCCCGACGACGCCGGACTAGACACTAGCACTAGCACTGGTGGCCCGCTGCTGCTGCTGCCTGGTGCGCGCAGTTCCGCAGGTGAAAAGCGCGACGGCGGCGGCGCGCGACGACGTCTAAATTAGGGACATGCGCCAAGGCGATTTCGGCGGAGCCAGCGATCGGGAGGAGGCAGCTCTGCGCACTCGCGAGCACGTGCGTTGACCCCCCGCGAACCGCCGACCGAACAGCTGACGATGCCCACCGAGAGACACCGGGGATTCTGGCGCACTTTTTTCTTTTTTTTTTCTTTTTGCTATAAGCGAGGCCGGAGCGGGGATTACGTAAGAGGCGTTTTTTTTTTTTTTTTTTCGAGCTGACGGAAGAGCTGACGGGTGGCGTTTAAGGGCGCTGATGAAACGTTTTTTTTTTTTTTTTTTTTAAATTTAAATCATATATCTGTGAGAAAATATTTTGTCAGAAATTTTCTTAACAGATAGAGTTTGAATTTTGAAAAGAGTTTCTTAATAATTTCTAATCTGGTTAATCTGGTTAATTTAATCGGAATGGTTTCAACAATCTTTGTCATAAGTATATTTTTATAAAATGTTTATTCATCGTCCAATATTTTCATATAAAGAACACTTTTTTAATATTTTCATAAAGTATTCCGTTAATCAATTTTTTATTATTACTTTTATCCTTCATCATAATTTTATCCGATTTATTCTAGTCATATCTCTTGATAAAATCAAGCTTGAATTGGAGTAATATTAATTTTAGAAGGGATAAGGAAAATAAGAAATTTTAGAGTAGCGGATAAGAACCTTCACGAAAATAACTCCCAAGTCTCGCTGAATTAATACTTAATCCAGTAGCTCTGCAATTTTCGTTGAAGGGCGGAAATAGCACAGTCGAGGGCTGTTTTTCAGGTAGTCAGATACAAAAAATTATAAAAGTAATCCTCTTTCTAATACGTCTGCAGTACTGCATCTTTCATTTTTATATTCACCGAGCTGTTTCCTTTCTAATAAAAAAACACGTAAATCACCTTTGAATTGTTTTTGTTATAACGAGATTTTACTAATTTTAAATAATACATAAATTTTAGCTCAGATCAATTAATTAATAAGAATTCATTTATACATCCTTTTGGAATATTCGTATACTTGTGACCTACATAATAAACTCACAAAGTGCGAATTTTGTAAAACAAATTGTTATCAATTAACAATATATTTTATTTAAAGGACTTGTTATCGTCAACGTTAAAATACAATTCCAATTATGTTACGCCCGCCTCTGACGTACTTCGATAGAACACGTTCAAATTTTGGCCTAAAATAGATGATGCACGCCAAAAATAAATTTAATTTTAATATTTTGAAGTTGAAATACGTCAATGCTGGGTGTTTCTGTTTACACGTACAATCACCACTTGAAAATCAGCAGCTTTTTCAAGACACACTAATTACCAACGTTAAGAAACAATGTTCTAAAAACAGTAACGTTTTGATGCGTTCAAACCTCCATATTCGGTCACCCCCCTCGGCGAGTGTTAATATAAACGAAAGATTTATGCTCAGAAAAAATTAGAATAATGTTACGTATAAATATTAACGAAGGAAAACAAATCTCGAAGATGTAACTGTCAAATAAATAAACCTACTCAGATAAAAATATTGCTATTTTTTTATTAAATAGAGAATAAAATCTACAAATAAAGTTTATACGTTAATTACACAGTTATAAAAAGTATAATTGATAAATGCATAATGATCAATTACGTGACCATAATTGGTTTATTTTTCATCAGGCAATTTATTGAATAATTAAAAGAATTATTTTAATTACGAACGATAAGTATAAAATGTTCTAGTATTCTAATGTGTATTAGGCTTTTTCATTTTCCCAATGCAGCTTTTATCATCACATTTAATAAGTATATTTTATAAAAAGATTAAAAAGGATAACTGTAATTAAATATATTAGTTACCATAATAAAATTAAAAATTTTACTGTTGCTAAATTTTGTATTACTTTTATATAACACGTTATTATTTTAAATAAGAATAATGAAAGAGTAATAGAATAACTTTTTATTTAATTATTGAAAATACTATTTAATTTTTTGTGCATTCTTGTCTTATAACATATAAAAAATAAATACACCGATGTGGAATGTCATAAGTAGATTTTTTATTATTGTCTTGGATACTTGTTTGATCACTAAATTTACAGAAAAGTACAGTGTGCAACAGTGACATTTAATTACAATACAGTACAATATAGTAAATTAATATCTTTATGTCTCTAAACATTTTTTATTAATAAATTGAGTATAAACTGAAGAAAACTATTAAAAATATTTAAATAGTTACACTAACTTTTTCAATTCTCATAATATCTAACGTACTAATTATTATAATCTGCTAATCAGTACAACGCATTACAATGAGTCTTTAAAGCAATTTCTGTTATATATAATATAACGCATAAAAATGAAAAATATTTTAAAAATATTCATTCGTGTTTAAAAAATTAAGTACAAGATTCTTTCTCAAAAAGTAAAATTTCCAATCCGTTGGAAAACTTAGTTATAAATTGTACAATTGCGTAAGGAATATTTATGAAGGCAGTTTTACTATGTATAATCAGAAACGGGTAATTCAATATCCTTTTGTATAAAGTTAAATACTCTTTTGTTTTATATTTTTGTAGATTATTAATATATCATTGCATTCGTATAAATATAATATAGTTGCGTTCTTTTAAATCTTTCTAAAATCTCTTTATATTTTAATCTCTCTTTATTATATCTACTAATATTTTGATTAAGAAAATCCTTTCTTTACCCGTTTCTGTGATTCTGTAAGATATAATATCATACACATAAATTTAAACTTTACCAATATACGTAATACTTTGGTTCGTATTTCTCAACAATCTACATGTATGCCACATTCTTCAAGTTCTTTTATTGCACGCAATTCACGCACTACATTTTATCTATTTTTTTATCTTTTTGCGATACGTACATATATAAATTGGAAGACCTTAAAAACGAAACACAACAATTACTTCACTTTAGAACTCATTCATACTACGATTTTAGACAATATGAACGACACGTAAATTCATTAACGAAAAAGGAAAAAGCAACTTAATTACACTCCAGATTACTTTTTAAATTTATTACGTTATATGTTAAACTATATTTCATGATTTCAAAACTTTTTTTTTACAAATAATGCACTTAATTATGATATTAAAATTATTTAAAATTTCATTTTTAAATAAAATCTGTAGCAAATAGTTAGGTTCGTTCTTAAAGTCTTCAAAATGAACCATGGAGTTACATGTCCGTAATTTAATTTATGTGCTTTTAATTCATAATAGGAGTGCATTTTGAACATTCTGGCAAGTGTTGTGCTTCTATTACAAAATTATTGCAATACGTCCGTTAACAATAAAAACAAATGAATCATATTCAAAAATTATATAAATGCTTGGTTTGTGCTACTTTGATAAAAATAATAAAATGAATGTAAAAATTTTCTAGTAAATACTGTGCAAATAAGTGCTTTTCGTACATATGCAACGTCATAAAAAACTCAATAAAAGCCAACTCAGGCTATTCATTGCAGAAAATATTTAAATTCTGTGCAACTTATAAATTATCACAAATGGCAAAATAGTGCACAATAGCTGTGAAGATGTATATAATACAATTGATACAAACTTTCACACTTTGTACAAATTAAATCGATATGTTGCTAGCATTTTTATTCTTACACTTACACATACACCTTCTTAATACTATAGTTTTGATTGTGACACGTAAAATTTACTCTTATATAAATATGTTTAAATTTGAATTTGTTCAGAGAGAAGAAGTGGAACTTTAATCGCGAAAATATGCATCTTTCAAAAAGGCAATTCTATCGAACATTCCTGAGATCAAAGATAAGGCATTAGTTTTGGTTTATAGGTGGTCCACTTTTACAAGAATATTTAGCAAAAAGGTCCGTAAGATTACAAAGATTAACTAAAAGTTTATACTCGTTGCTATTTTTTCGCCATGCAAACATTTATCCTCAGTTTAGTTACTAACACGTAATAATACTAACAGATCTAGTGTTCGTTCCAAAGTTACAAATCACATTTATATTTAAAAATGTATAATGCTTTCAAAAAACCTTGTAAAAAAGTATTAGGAATGATCAAATTTTGTAAAAGTTACATTCATTTTGAATACATTTTTAAAATTAGGGACTACATTCCTTCGTGACTTGTTTCTTTGTAAAGAACATTTGGTTTTTACAAATTTGAATTCACTAATTTTACATAAAACGCACATTGGTTTAACATCGTATTAGGATTCTGCAAGTCAACTACTTGCTTCATATTATGTCATAAATCATCTTAAAAGCTACAGCAAATCAATTTTTAATGAGAATTTAAAATGTTATAGTCAATACAATACAATTATTGACGTTTAACGTAACATTTGAACATACAATTTTTCTATTACTTTATTCCGAGCTACATTGCTTGAAAATATTCATTTTCATGTCTGTAGAATGTAGAAATATCATAACATAAAAGGTATATTATTAATTGTAGTATAGGAATTCGCATTCGCTATAAAAATTAGTCAAAAGAATCTAATTCAGGAGTAAAAAGGATCTGACTCTGAATTTGAAAAATAAACATGCTCATTTCAAGAGCCGATATCGATATTTTAAAACTTTACATTTGCTCTCAATTCCCCTTTTAATGAAATTCTATTAATAGCAAATTCTTTGATAAAACACGCATGTAATATTGATTCATTAAGTTAAATTTATATCCACGATTATCCTCTTAGAAAAATATAAAAACTTTTAAAAATTTCAAATCGCTTTAGGTGCAGTATATAATACTCAATTTCCTTCACAATACAAATTTTTCATTAATTACCTTTTGTCAATTTTTCAAAGTCTATGGACATGTTAAAATTGAATTTGTTATCTTACAAAAAATCATAAATACACAGGTATGCAACTAAAACATGAACTCTCTTGCAAACGATCTTGCGGATCCACGCTTTCGTTAATCTCAAAACAGAACAGGTAATCAGGGCCTTTCAACACAGAGATTCACGCTCTCGTTAATCTCAAAACAGAACAGGTAATCAGTGTCTTTTAACAGGCACGCCTCGAGTTTCAACCCACCGATAGCGCGCTACCCTAAATCACAGTGTCCTGATAAGCGGGTGGCCCGCTGAGTACGAACTGCCGTTGGCTCTGCCTGACGATGTCGGACCTGCTGGGCACTTGCGGAGTGGCCCTGACGCCGTGATAATTGCTGTAGCTGGACCTGGCACTGGCGGGCCGGTTGCCGTAGAGCTCGTCTAGGTCCTCGCCGTTCAGGCTCTGGGTGCTCGTCTGCTGGAAGCTCGGGTTGCTCTGACCCTGCCACTGCATCTGGCTGACGATCTCGCTCGTATTTGGGCCCGGCATCGTGGCCCCCTGCCAGTTCTCCGTTAGATTGCGAGTCGAGCTCGCGCTTTCCCAGTTCGTCGCGCCTAAGGGCGGCGCGATGCTCGGGTACGAGGTGGAGTCCTGGTTCCAGATGTTCGGCGAAGACGCTGCCATGTTCAGGGCCTCCTGCTGCCAGTTTGGATTACCTGAAGGAGACGTTGCAGGATTAGCGAGGTCTACTGAGCAGCTGGTTAATTCGTGATAAGAAGTACAATTTCATAATTACGTGAAATCGTTACAATAATTTCTGAAAACTCTATCTTATGTACTTGAAAACGAAGTCAGAAAATTGAAAATCCTTTACATATATATTTTCTTGAAATGAAGGAATTTTTATTTTTAAACTGTGGCAACACAGTTGGCGCAATTTCAACTTAAAAGAGATTATGAAAAATATTGAATTCCTCGCGGTAATGAAACATGAATCGAAGTAAAAAAATATTTAACTTAAAAACATGATGTCACTGATGACTAAGAACTTCTTTTACATGACTGATATACATTTTAACGTTATGAACTCATTACGATTAAAAAGATTTCACATACTGCTTGCGGTGCTATTAAGCACAAGTAGATTTTTCTATTGGATTCATCAGCTATCACAATTAATTAACTAGGAAATTGAACGAACGTCTGCACATTGACAATACTTTCATTTACTAAGATGGTACTAAACTAATTAAACCGAGCAAATGCGTGTATTAATTTAAGACTTACGAAATACAACAACTACATCTAATTTTGACCAAAAACTGGTAAGAACAAAGGTCCCGAAAAAACGTACCAGCACTCCTGTCCCAGTGTCCCGAGATCCGATCGTAATTAAGGGAGACGTGCGAGATCGAGGTGACGTTCTGATTGGTGAGGGTGCCGACGATGCCGGGCGGCGTGTTCGCGTAGAGGCTCTCCTGGTGTTCCATGATCCGGTTGACGGGGTTCTTCCTCCTGGCGGACTGCCTGACGGAGCTCCTGCGGCTGGAGCGGCGGGTGCCGTCGCGCGAGATGACCGATCGGCGCTTCACTCGCCGCGGGGTCATCGGCTTCGGCGACACGCCGCCACCGTCCTCCTGCGCCTGGTGGTGGGCCGGCGGCTCCGGCTGCGAGTACTCGATGCTGTACAGCGGCCGCGGCTGCTTCTTCTTCTTCCTAATTTGCGCTAAGGGGACACGAGCGAATAAAGACTGTCAGTGTTTATTGCGTTTGGCAGGATGGTACACACACACTTGTGCGGTGCACATGCTTGCGGTTTTCGGGAGGGTGGAACTGTTGCTCGGTGCCTCAGTACTGAAATTTCGCTCGCTCGTTGGCTCCGAACGAGCTTTTTAGTTTCCTTTGAAAGGTCGTTATCTTTGTGGTTTCGATAAGTACGGTCGGAATTGTCAGTTATTCTTTACTTTGTTTAAGTCACTTTGAAAAGCGAAGTATTCATGATGTAAGAAGTGTGATTTATGTACCGTATTAATAGGCTTTTGTTTAAATTAGACTGATTAAACAAAAGTAAAACAATAATTATACTATTGTAGGAAACAGCGTATTTCAGTAATGATGCACCTTAAATGATACACACTTAAACATCAATAATAATATGTATTAAATTAATAATAAACATCAATATTACTAAGCTACGATTTGTAGGAAAATTTTACCCAAAAACTAACCCAAAGATTGATTATAGAGTAACCACCAGGATACCAGTGTTAAAAATAGGAGGAAAATAAAGTGAAGGGTTAATAAATAAAAAGCAAGCATTGTGTGTATTTTGTAAATTGCACTTTTATTGTACACCACAAAGCAAATCCTTTTTTTTCAGTTTATATATATATATTGTATTTTCGTTACAGAACATTATAAAGAAATGGAATTGGCTTCGTTAAGTTATATTTATTCTACTTAACAAAAAATGACGGTGTCATTAATTCAAGAACACATACGACACTAAGAAATAAATTAAACTACGAAAAAGCTAAGGACGAACATTAATAGAACCGTGAAAATGTATTTCCTTTTGTTCTTCAGTAATTAATCTTAAATTACAAAGTTATAAACCTATGACTGACAAGATATGAATCTCATTTCTACTTTTTTCTACGCGGAACCAAGTCTAAGTCTGTCGATACTTTGTAAATATAAAAAAAACAATCCGTAGCACCTCTTAAACTAGAAGAAATAAAGCAAACGGTTCCGCGCAAAAATAAAGTATTTTACATTTACGCAAATGCAATCAACGACAGTCTAAGAAAGTGATGTTTTGGGGCAAGGAACATTCGACTGCACTGAAATTAATCACTTTTTTGTAGATTGTAGAATATTTGGAACAAAAGTTTAATTTTTAATATTATGCAAATAAATTTATGATGAAAAACTTTTTACACTTTACTTTACTTAACTTGTACCCAGATTACAGCTTAATATATGCATAACTACTACGTTACTAAAAACTAATTTCACTGCAGTTTTGATACGACTGAATGCTGCAATTCTACAAAAGGGTTTAATGTTCTTTGAGCATGTCAACTTGTCAGGCAGTACACATGTAATCTACATGAATTAAAGTCTTTGATGGAAATACGTATGGAAATACGATGTCATAAGAAATATAGCACAATTATACATATACAACAGTATAAAAAGTTCCTTGCGTAATTCAAGAAAAGTATTTCGGCGAATGCGACTAAAACGATATTTTTCTCAACTACAGTAAGTCGCCAGTTGATTCCTCAAGTTAAAAAAAAAAGCTTTGATAGCGTAGAATGGAAATTTCATTTGCGGCGCGCAAAGGAAACGCATTCGTCGGGCGTATCTTTTCGTAGCTTATCTACGTATCACAGTCTATCAGTGCGTTATCGTTTCTTTTTTTAAGTCTATTCGTGCGGCGGACGCGTCTCCGTGCCCTCTAAACACTATTTTATAGAAAATTTCTGTTCGATGTATAATGTCGTTGTCTTTTTCCTACTCAGGCCGATAGTAATATTTATTTTTAACGGAATTTCGATCACTTTTAGTCTTTTCACATCGCCATTCGTCAAAAGTTATACGTTTTCCTAAAATAGATGATTTCCTAAATATAATTTATGTATATTATATAATTTATATCAAAATTTCAAAAATTTTTCCCAACAACCTTTCCAAGTTTAACAAGGAAAAAGGCACTTTTTGAAATACCTTGGGCGGAAATTATTTGTCGTTATTTTGTTTGATTATACATATGTACTTTGAAAAATTCGATTATGCTTTGATAATATTCGTTTATTATTTATTTGGCAAGTTCAGGAATATGAAGTTAAAATTTGACACGTTTATAATATACTACCTATTTTCTAATTATTTTCTTTTCTACCGAGCATTTAAATATTATTCTTGGATACCGGATTGTGATTATAAAAATACTGCTAAGTTATGACTTGGCGATAAGAATTTGCTTGTGTAATCTTAATTTTTAAGTGCTAATATTAAGTAACAAAATTTTTGATAACGAAAGCGCATATTATAAAGTACCTAAGATTACTTAAAAAATCTAGAAATGTGTAATTGAAATTTAACCACAATCATACATCAACACAAAAGAATATTCTTCAAAACATTTTTAATAAATAGTAACAAGCAGTAAAAGCTTTTATATAAATTTTAAGCTGAATTTCGAAATTATACTTTCAAACCATTGCATTCACTATGCCGAGTTGTCAACTATATTAAAACTTTTATGAAAGTTGTATGAAACTTTTAACAGAACTTTTTTGCCTTGATGCGTTATTCTCTAGTTATAAGGTTTAACAATGAAACTCGATATCGCAGCGGAATATCTCCATAGCGACTGCAACATTCAGCAAACTTATATTAATCTATGAGCTTGCGAGTTAAAGTTACAAGGATGTTGCATCGAGTTTAAACGAGAAACACGAGAATTTAAATTTAAATTTCAAATAATATATAAAATATTATGCTATAACTGAGAAATATAATTAATAGATTGCGTAAAACTATTTTGTAAAAATAATGAATCTTAATTAAATTTTTTACGTAATAACAGAACGATAGTTATTAATTTAAGAGCGAACATTTAGAAAAAGAATCATTCAGAATCATAACTTGAATTTTAAGTCATCTTTACGATGAAAAGTAAAATGGAAGTTTATAATAATTTATTAGATCAAATAACTCTGTATAAATCGTCCTATGCGTTTCACAGCCAAACAAAAGTAAAATAGTTAGAGTGAAACTGACTGAGATCTAATCAAATTTTGAAAACCTCTCTCGACTTCCATTTCTGAATGATCTTACGACTTCTGAGAACACAAAACACCAATTGTGTTGGTGCTTAATGATTTTTTTGGCAATTTGTATAGTGCTGTAAATACACTAAAATGTAAATTTAATATTTTTAAAAAAGTGAAAATTGTGACTGTAGATAAGTGATAATACAGTAAGGCAGCTCTTAAAAAAAAAGTTTTCTCGATTAAAAAAAATTAAAAATAGAGATAACGCCTTGTATTATTAACTTTCTACCGTTTGTTTAAGATGAAAAATTTCGAAAATGTGAAACAACACATATTCCGTGTAAAAACATGAATATAATAGAATTGAGTGCTAATCTCCGCGAACGAAACATGTACGACGCGTGCCTCAGTAATTGTTAACGAACATTGAGAGTGGCCGGCCGTCGCGTCTCCTGGCTCTATCCCTATTATCGTCGTTCCCAGGCGGCGTGCCGGCGTTCACACTCTGCTCTTCGACCGACAAGCGCGGATCCGAGTGGAAGGATCTCAGTCTGGGCGCGAGCGGCGGGGGCGGCGGGGGCAGCGGCTGCTGTTCCCTTATATGATCCGCGTAGACTCTCGGCCTGAACGAGTTCCTGTTCTGTCTAGTGCTACTGTTCGTCCCGGTGTTACCGGCGGCAGCGGCCCTATTGAAATTCCTTGTGCCCATGAGGGGGCTGTACGTAACTGGCGGCGGCGAGGTCTGCCGGTTCGCGGCGTTTCTCTGGTAGTACCTCTGCCTGTTGACGCTGAGGTTCGGCGTGTGAATCTCGAGGGTGTCGTAATCCCCAGCGCGCTGTCTGTCGGCGTTGCTCGCGGGCAGTTGGTCGATCGGGTTCGAGTAGTCGGCGTAGTCGATCTGTCTTCTGCGGAAGCTCGCGTTGTTGCTGCGGCTGCCGTCGCTGGTTATAGTCGTCTGCGGCGTCGGTGTATTATTCAGTGCGTTCTCGGCGTTTCTCAAGATGGCTCTAGCGCGACTCGACATGACGATGTCGTTAGAGGCCGGAGGCGGCGGGGCTTTCTTGGTAGGAGGCCCGTACGGGTCGCTCGCGTTCGGAGGATGCGGAGCAGGTGTTATTAGCGTGGCAGATGAGGACGAGCGATGCGAGCCCGTCGTCGTGCCGGTGTTGGTGGGATAGTAGTAGTAGCTATCGGCCCCGGCGGAATGTTTGTTTTGCGTGTGGTGGTGGTGATGGTGATGGTGGTGGTGCTGGCCGGGCGCTGGTAAGGCTGAATAGCTAACGTACATGGGATGCAGCGGCGTATGGCCCGCCATGCCAAAGTCACCACCTCCGACAAAGTCAACTGCAAAAGGTTCATACAGGTCTTGCGTTTAGTTCTTCCCGAATCTTCTAGAGGCTTTTGCAGGGAGGCTTTTGCTTTATTTGAGTTTCGTTCATGGAAAAGCTCGAGGATTCATTCCTTGCTTTCTGTGCGTCAAGGCCCAATCGAGAGAGGCGTTAAGGGTCTCTTACTCTGTTCATTCGCGTATTTACATGTGTATCGAGTTTTTTTCTAAGTCGGTCATATTTTGTTGCCTTCAAGATTATTCATTCTTTGAAACCCTTTTTTTAGTTCAGTAGAACGACCATTGAAAAGTGATAAAAGATTTTCTTATATTATAGTATGAGACATCGCCATTCAATTATTTAAACCTATCTGATTAAGCTGCCTGACATTTGTACATTAAACTTCCTAAATCTTTAGATGTAAATGAAATTTACACTTCCCTAATTTAAGAATATTTATCGACACCGAAAATTTTATGAAAAAGAATAAATATTAATAAGCTAATGCGTGTTTTGCGATTAAAAAAGCTCAACTATATAAACAATAATATTAAAAAGTAGTGAACAAGAAATTTTTTAATTTAAAAATAATAATTAAATTTAGAGAAAATTTTGAGTACTTTTCACTTGAAAATACATGAATAAACTGACATCATGCTTCAAAATATGATCACTTATTGTTAGTCATCAAAGAGTAACTGATAACTTTTATTGATATTTAAGAATCTATAAAATCTATATAAAGACAAGCTAAAAGAAGCGAAAGAAATCTACAAGTGCTTTGCTACTGAATATTGTACATGCCAAGTATTGATTCCTTAAAGTTTTCCATGAATTAATTCACTTTTTTGTATTTTTAGTGGACCCTTATTTACTAGCAAGCTTTTAAAAATATAACAACATAATTGCTAAATAAAAATAATAATACTTTTACGTACGTAGAGATCTACTCTTTGTTGTTTCACAAAGTCAATTTTTAAATTATTCTACTACACAAAAAATCATCATATTGCTTTAACAACAAAAATGCAACATTTATATTTTTATACAATAGAAGTTTTAGTTACTATATTAATCAAAACTCAAATAAAAATTATAAACTCATACTGTAATTTATCATCTTTTATCAATTTGTTTTGTTTTATAGATATTAGTCACAGATTATGTTACGTCAAAACAATTCTCATCCATTCATTCAGATACCATGCAGATGAAACTCTAGTGCAAAGCACTTACCAGAATGGGGGGTCAAATCCACCAATGAAATCAACTGTAACCGATAACCCTTTTTACAAGTGACATCACCGTAGGTTAAATAAGTATTAGTTTCCGCGATCACCAACGAGCGTTACAAGTAAATTAAATCTTATCTATATAAGGTGAACGTGTGCATTTTATGGCTCATTCATAAGCACCATTCATTCAGTAATGAAAGTTAGTGAATTTTCTAGCATTAAGGTGTTAATAATCCCGTGATTAATAAGTCATAATCAGAATAATAAGCCTAGAAGTAATTTTCAATTTTCTACTTACAGCTGTCGTCTTCTTCCAGGAAAACTCTACTCAAGCAAATTCCGCCAATAACCGCCAAAATCTGTAAAATGTTTTTGAATTATTCAACAAGCTCAACTTAGTGGCATAAAGTAATAGTTGTATTTAAGCAAAGATATAACGAACCGCGAGTAGACATTGTGTGGACGAGTGCAAAACCTCGATAACTTCGTAATCTAAAACGCATCCTGTAACGCGATCGGGGCGAACGGGCCTGTAGACGTCTGGTCGATCTGGCACAGTGTTGTTGTAGTATGGCTTGCATCCTGGTCCATTGATTTGCCACCAAGAAAAACTTCCAGTTCCTAAATTCAGCAGGTCACTATTCTGTAATTTAAAAACAAAAACGTATTATTTTTTCACTCTTTATAGAAAAAAGTAATCTATTTTTTATCAGAAATTGCGTAAAAATGTCATTAAATAGATAAATTTCATTTTTTCTTCCAAAAACTTGTTTTAAAAATATACTTTTTATCGCATTTAATCAATCTTTCGTCATCTAAAAAAAGAATAGAATTGTGCGATTTAAAATCACTATTCCCTGACTTTTCATTTAAAAGGATCGTAAAATCTCCAATAACGCTAGCAAAAAAAAAAAACAAAAAAATCTCTTTGCCTCGAAACTGTTTTTAATCCCGGCAAGGCCATCGGGGAAGCTTATGCAATTCAATCTCCATCGCGAAGAAGAAACTTATCGCATTCAATTTTGCCCGACATCACTTCTCTACGTTGCAGAAAAATAAAAACTGGAGCACCAGTCAATCTACATTTCCATTCGACGGATTCACAGATGAAAAGCCGCGAGGTCAAGTACGCATGCAGCTTACTGACTCACCTTGTCCAAGAGTCCAGCGCTGAGATAGAAGCACGTCACGAACACGTTCCAACCAAGCCAGATCACGTTCCACACGCAGTACTGGAAAAGAGGCAAAATTGAAAACGTTATTAGTGTACTTACGTCCGCATGGCAATTAGAACGCGCATTATTGTCGCGCGCTTTTGTGCACTGCACAGTAGTCAAGCGAGGGGGAGGGAGAGTCTCGCGTCCGTTTCCTTAAGTGAAATGTGACTAACTCTCTAAGAATGCCCCCAAAGCAGGTCATTGGACTGCAACAGGAGCCGCGGATGAAACTTGTTGCCCGGCCGCACGCGGCCGACGCTTGTTGTAGACGCGGTTTCTCACGCTTTTTACGGGAGGCTTAATTTTTCGTTTACGACAAATTTACGAGATCAATGCTCGTTCAGAGCGGTTAAACTTGACTCGAAGGCAAAAACGTAGATTTATGCTTCGAGTGAGTTTATTGCTATGACGATTATTACTTAGGTACAAAACATTTTTATGAGATAACGATGGTCATTACGAAATAAAACAATTGCTTTTATCTTTCAAAATGTGCAAGAAAATGATTGATTACACTTGAATGAAAAAGAGGTACATTTTATTGTTTTCTATAATTTTTAACAAAATATTTGTGTTTACTAATATGGTCAATAGTGGTTTCTAATTTAACAGTTAAACATTCTATCTGTGCCTTAGACATTTTTATTTCATGCAACAATATAAGCTATTATTAAAGCAGGTATCCGCTCAACATCACACTTGCAAATAAGGTGAAATGGATCTGGTCCGCTGCTTGGAAAGGTATCTTAATCAAGAGAAAGTCACATCACTTAATACCTTTTTGCTAGGTTTTCACTTGACTACTGCTAGCCAGTCTTGTTTGTACTTACCAATATGATATATTTAGGTCGATATTGGAAAGCCCCAAAAAATCCAAGAATAACAAAAATTATATTGAAAAAATTGACCAGTATTGGCACCCACATAAATCCCAGGAAGTCAAATACTTGTCGCTCTATTGTTGTTACCTATAAAATAAAAATATTTTAAAAGTTATAAAACCAATTTGTATTAAACCTTTCTTTAGTTACAAGAACTTTATATATCAAATAAAGATTTTAAATATCTTATCAAGTGAAGAGTGAAAATTTAGGAAAGCATTTTTGCACTAAAAGAGACATTTCAGACTCTTGTGGGTCAATTCATCAAATGGTTTTAATTCATGGCAATTGTTCTGCAGTTTGCTCATTCCTCCAATTGCAGTAAAAATTAAAAAGTAGTTTAATAATTGACAATGGAGAATTTCTTGTTATCAATGATTACATACTTAAAAAACAAAAATATATAATTTACGTAAATAATTTCAAATAGAATGCTTATTACATTGCAAATCTAGCATTAAATCTGCAAGTCTAATACTTCAACTAAAAGCATCACTATTTACTCTTCTTAAATAGCAAAAGTTACATAAACCAAACAAAATTCCTCTCAAGTATTTTTAAATTCTACGATGATGAAAGAACTTACTAATTTAATAAAATACTTTTTCTTTTTACTTTTGTAAAAATAAAAGGATATTAAATATTAAAAGCTTAAATGCCTGTAAAAGTTTTTTATCTCAAGATTGGACAAAAAATATATTGTATTTACAACAATAGACTGTAATTCTTTTCTTCTTATTTGATATATATCCATTAAAGGCTTTAAATAATTATATATTATCATCATAATTTTTTAATCATTTTTAATTTTACAAAGTAGATATTGTTTATTTAAAAGGATATATAAGCATGTGGTTAATATAATACAGTAAGAAAAAAGAATTCTACTTGTTCTATAAATCAAAAAGTATCTTGTTTTATAATATCAATTCTATTTCTTATGTGATTCAGAATGAATCAGATTCTAATAAAAAACTTCAATCAATCATTACAATCAATAAATTATTTTTATAAAATCAGAGTATACAATAAAATACTTATTTCAGAATATTGTAAATCATCAAAAAAATAGTGATATAAATTAACATTTATTTTTATTTAAAAAGCATAAATTCTAAAAATAAAGCACCTGTGTCCACATATTAAAAAAAGAACAACCTGTTTCAAAGATCTTATGACTCAGGATGAATCAGATAACGAATTCTGCATTAAAAATCAGTAAATTAAGCAGAAATTAAAAATCTCAATTCATGAAAGATCAACTAAAAGATTTGCGAGCATATTTCACATATTTACGAAAGAGTAAAACGACTTTTGCACTCGTTTTTCAATCTGTTCGTTGCTTAATTTCAATTCCTGCTTGTAAAGCCCGTTCTAACAAGCGGAAAACGCAGAAAAACAAAAAGCAACGCTCGGTGTTCCCATTCTTGATCCCCCCTAACGAAACAAGAACAAAAACAAGTCGGTACTCACGAGCTGGAGGGTGCATATAGTCAGCAGGAAGTGCCTCTTGCTGCAGAGCCCCATGTCCTGATCAGCTGCAGCTCTGTCCACGATGAAATCAAACTCTCTTTACTCTACTCGTTAGCGGCTCGTCGACGCCACCTCGGGATCGTCGTCGGCGTCGCGGCTCGGCATCGGCGCACGTCATATCACTCGCGACACGACAAATGCAGCTCCTGAAGCACGCTAGCACTGTGCAGCAGTGCATCGGCGTAGCCGCTGCTGCACCGTCGCCATTTTGTCCCTCTCGCGCGCAGCAGCAGAGTGCGTACAAGTACTAAGCAGCTCTTACGGCGAGTGAGTAGACTGAGTAGTATCCACTTAGCGCGCGCACCTACGAGGAACTCTTCGCTGCGCTGCTCAAACGGATGCACGGTGACGATCCCCCCCTCTCCTGCTGTGATCTTATTGAAGCCCTTCGGTTTTTTTCCGCATGGCGGCGCCACGGGGAAATAGTACCATACGTTCACAATCTGCGGGCAGCCCGTGTGAACAGGTGAACTGGTGAACGCTGAACCGTGAAAAGGCGTCGTTGTGTGCGTGCGCTGTACACGGGAACTATGAACTACTCGTCATAATGGGTGCATGAATTAGCCGACGCGTTGGCGTGCAGCAGGAATGCATGTGAATCAAAATGATGAGTTAAAATAAAAAATTACTAGAATTTTTGCTGCGAGCCAACGCGTTAGGGTAGGCAATATTCACCTCTGTCTTATATCGTGATTTTAATTAATGTATTTAGTAATGACCACTGTTAGATAAACATTTTGCCTATAAAATAAAAGAGGAATTAATCTTACACTACAATTTTATACTTAGCCAATTGAATAAATTTTTTAATTATCAATAAAAATATATCTAAAATTTATTTCCTTTAATTTCAATAACAAATATTCATCCATATATAAAATAATGATTTTTACACCCTTTATATATCTTTTAAAAATATTATAAAGTATACATCAGTCCTTATTGGTTCAGGTGGTCAAAAGCATCAATTTAATTGTTTACTTCGAGATAAACGCCGGACTTATTAGCTTTCCAAGACAAAGCTGTTCAAAGGCACGGAGTTCAAATCCATTCGTTAGTTCGAAATTTTCGGGACATTTTTAAATTCGAACTCGTTGACTGCAATCATATTACAGAAAATACGTGTACCAAAGCCTACTGATTGTAGTTAATCGTATTGCTAATATTCAAAAGGGGGATACTATATAACTATGTAAATAAAAAAAAATGCATGCAGTCTCCTTTTTATCCGCATACGAATTCCGGAATCTCAGTGAAAAATTCGAAAAGGTAACCTGAATACTTGTGCGTTATAGAATTATCAATAAAACCTATTTATTAATAAAATAAACACAAAAATATTACACTTATTTTTTATACGAATCTACGTAAACATTTTCTAATTCGTTTGTATAAATATCGTATTGATAAACACTGTTGTCTAAATTGCGGAATAATAACTGTTCGTCGATCCAAGTTCTCGCGCTTAAAATATTAGCATAAACGCCGGGAATCCCTTTGCCACAATTGATTCCCCACGACACTATGCCAACTTGAACGTATTTTCTTGGATTGGACTTCAAAGGACAAACTAAAGGACTCCCTCCATCACCCTGCAATAAAAAATATAATATAACTAATTTTTTCACCATTATCGTACAAATGATTTCTTAGATCTGCTTTAAAAATTTAGCAGGTGAAATAAATAAAATTGAAAGGTTTTATTATTTCCCAAAATACCTTGCAGGTGTCTTCTCCCGGAACGCCACCCGCACAAATGAAGCTTTTATGAAGCCTGTAGTTTCTTCCCAATTTTGTACCTCTCAACTTACTTTGGCATAATTGTCGATGGACTAAAGATAATTCTACAGCCTTTAAAATTTGCGGGTGCCGGCCGTCTAAAATCATATATGTAAATTAACATATTCCGCCTTGAATTTTGAAAGTTGAAAGAAAAAATAAAAACCCACCGAATCTATCTTTGCCCCAACCGCTGGCAATACAGTTCGAAGCATCAACATCTTCCATCGACTCAGCAAGGCAGACTATGTCAACATTATCTTCTATATGTACCGGAGTCGTTAGCATAAGAATAGCCACGTCATTGTGCAGAGTCTTGGGGTTGAATTCGTCATGTACTAAAATTTCCTCGACTGTGCTGTCTTGATGAGGAATAAATTCATTTATCGTTTGACTGTCCCATTCGCCGAGACGGACTTTTATCGACGATGGTATTTTGCTGTTATACATTTTCAAAAATTCGATTAATTACAGTTATTATAATAGCAAGGTCAATAATACTAATAATTGAAAGTGTATTCGAAAAAAGATTAGACTTTCCGTTTGAAATTGAAAAGTATTTAGTTATAATCAAAAGTTACCCGTCGACGCAATGTGCGGCAGTCAAAACGGCTTTCCGATGGATGAGAGCACCGCCGCATTGATAAAAGTCCAGCCTGCCGGGAGTATTGCCGAGGACGGCTGCCATCCAAGGGAATTCGCCGAATTTCGTAGCGCCGTAATTGCGACTCAGTAGCCTGAAATCGATGCCCGCCGACTTGCGAATACCGCAGCCTCTGGAGCCAACCTGCAAAACGTCCGGCGGAAGCGCGTCCTTTGCTAGGTTCTTGATGTTCGCTGGCTCGCAACAGACCTCCAGGTAATTCGGGCAGATTCTAAATGACAGAACGCGTTGCCATAAAATTTGGTAATCAAATGAAATTCGATTATTATTAGAATATTTAGAATAATTAGATCAATTATTCTAAAATTTTATAAGATATGGGAAATTTAGTTCAGATCTAAGCTTACGGTTCTTCGTCGTGGACCTCGTTGTTTGTAATCGATCTTATATTGATGGCCCCTATACTATCGTCGATTTCAGTTCCCTTTTCGCACAGCACAAAGGACACACACTTACAAGTCAGTGCAACGTTGAATCTGTGGACTGTTTTCGATTTCGTATGATAAAAGTTGAATATTATTAACAATAAGACAAATTGAGTTGCCGCAATCATTGTTAAATAACAAAAGAGATTGAAGCAGAAGTAAATATTTGCTTCGAATTCCTTATATTGACAGAAAATAGATATTACAACGTCGATATAAACGTTTGGATGCAGTTGATTGTCTTTAGTGACACTTTTATACGCATTTAATAAAATATTTATTTTTGCCCGATCAAGCCAGAAGCTGATGGACGACTGATTTCTATTTGGTAGCTGTTGCCGACATCAAAAGAAGCGCCTCGCGGGAAGGGGCTGTGCCACTGTCCAAAAATTATTCACATTTATTGGCACGAATAAGATTTTTGTTAATTAAGTATGAATTGCTAGAAAACCTAAACATTGGAAATTTTGAAATAGGTAGTTATAAAATTAATAAGTTGATGTGTAATAAAAGGAAATACACGTAATTTTTTATATTTTTGTCATTTATTTTGTCATGAATGAAAACGGTATTACAAAAGAATTATATGTAAAAAAAAAATAAGTCAAATAGGATTTAGAAAATCTGGTTACAACTGAAAAATATTCAACGCTAATAATCTTTCACAGAAAAGCCTACGTTTTCCTAACAAAATTTATAGTTTAAATCCCTTTACAAACTTCAGCGCAACTTTTATGCACATATAATTAAATGTCTAATTGTTAACCTTTAGGCGGCCGGAATTTTTCGATAGTGGAAAGATATACTTTATGAATCTTTTCCACTGTAAAGTTCCTGAAAGATCAAGGTGGCCCCGTACGGGGCCAGGCCGGCCGCCTGGAGGTTAATGACTAAGTACAATATGCATAAGCTTAAATAATCCATTTTTCCAGTCAAACATTTATGAAAAAATGTTTTTAATGTTTCAAGAAGACAAAGATAGAGAAGGTGCATAACAAAATTATTATTTTGTTGTTAAATATTCAATTTAAATGTCAATTATCATAGATATTTCAAGAACTTTTAAAGTTTTTCTTATTTAAGTTATATTAATTTGTTTATAATTATTTCCTGCTTTATACAATTTTTCAATATTTCTTATAAGATTTATACAAATAAATAGATACGCATAAATATATTTTTTAAACTTTAGAATACTTTGTTATCTTTTTTATTTAGTAAATAATAACTTTTTAATCAATTTTTCACAGCGCGAATGAGTTTCTTTCAGAATCAAATTTAGGAAGGAATATACTAGTTTACCAAACATTTTCAAAAAAGACGCTTAAATATGTCAGTACTATAAAGTAAATGTAATAGTAGAATTTTATTCACATCTAAATGTACGTCAAGTCAAGAAAAGTTAAACTTTATAATTTAGGTTAAAAAAATCAATATTTTTCGCATCTTATTTTGCTAAAGGAAAGATTTGGGTTATTTTTCCTATAGCTTTTGTTCGGCCTTCCCGTAACAAAAGTCGCATTTCAGTATGCAAGTATTCAGGATGATTGAGAAATCTAAACAATACTGATGCAGTATCATTGGTTTGTAATCCACCTTCTTTAATATCCATTATACCTTCAATAACGCAGGTTTGGCGCACATTCCCGATGTGCACTGTCGCTTGAAATCCTGGATAAATAGCAGTAGCGTGATATACAACTATCACAGTTGCCTGTAAAATTAAAAAAGGAGTTTACTCTTCTCTTAAACATTACTATTAATTGCAAATTAATAGAAAATAAGAACATTAATAATAAATTACCTGAAAAAACAGAGTAGCATGAGGATGGTCTCGAAGTGAGACTAATACCATGCCAGGGCGTAAATGAGGTAAAGGGGGATCTCTCTGTGTTTGTGGTGCCAAAGTTAAACTGGCACTTTGCGACGCACGAACAAGGCAGCACGGCGCCTTGTTACGATGCAGACTAACGACTTTTACTGGACTAAATTTTCCATCCGGGGAAGGACCGACCAGTAGTCTCGTTCCTAAAGCTATTGCTCCTTTAACGAGCAATCCACCAAGTACCGGCTCCGAAGATCCTACTACTCTAAAAATTGAAAAAAGAAGTTAAACAAAGTTTATTAAAAAATAATCACAATGCATAAATTAAATTTTATAACTACCTAAAAGTTTCATCTATTTGAAACAAGCACGAATCAGGATCTGAGTTCGGAGGTACCGATTCTAGTGGGGATAAATCTCTAATGAATCGGGTTAATTCATCTAATCCTTCGCCAGTTACGCAACTGACTGGAAATACTGATATCGAATCAAAATCGTTGTTTTGGGAATTTCCATTATTGTTAGTAGATAGCACAAAATTTTTGTCACAGCCTTGCATCCTCGCAATGTTTTCTATTTTAGTCAACGTTTCGCAAGGATCACAGTACCCTAAGTCAATTTTTGTAACGACTACGAAAAATGGTAAACGAAGAGCTAGGCATAGAGCTACATGTTCTTGTACTACTTCATTGACTGGAGGAGCAACAACGAGCATGACGTAATGAGGTGAGTAACCTAATAAAAACAGCTCATTTAATTTACATAATTAAAGTAATAATAATAACAACAAAAAGGAAGCTTTTTTATTTTTATAAAATTACCTGTCAGGCCTAGTAACGTCGTTCTTAGATACTTCCTATGACCAGCCAAGTCTATAAAAGTAACAACTTTAGAGGCATGTTCGCAAATTTCTTCTGCTGTTGTCATTTCAGCATAATTTAGAACGTGACCCTCATTATCGAAGCCGATAATCTCGTGAGAAATGGAAGAAGTTCGCCCGGATTTAATCTCGTGTAGGTGACGGAGCATATTTAGCCTCGATCTCCCCCGGCCATTGTCTAATTCTCCTTGTGTTAAAACACCTATAACATCATTACATGTCCAAATTTATTTTTAATTTTCGAGGTAGATAAAACTGTAATTCAGATAAACAAATCTTACCTAGTAAAGTGGATTTTCCAGCATCTTGGCCACCCATCACCGCTAATCGTAGGTCGATTACATTTTCTTCCTCCCTGTCATCTTTTCTCAGCTTTCTAATTAATACCTCTGCTACTCTCTTCTCTTCGTTTTTGTTACCCTTTGTTTTGACCTTTTTGTTGTTAGATTTTGGTTGAGACTTTGTTGATCTTTCTCGTAGTATTGTTGTTGTTGCACCCAGTCTTGCTGCCATGTCTCTTAAAGTTTTTAGAGAAGCCTTCATATCGTCTCTTGATAAACCTGCTAATTTTCCATTGTCCTCTACACCTAAATACAAAATTACAAAATGTAGTCAACTTCTCTTCAAAATAGTATTAATATACAGTATTTTTTCAATAAAACAAGTGTACTTACCAATTTGATAAATGGCTTCTCCATGCCCTTCCTGAAGACGCCATTTCATTTGAGTCACTAAGTGTTCAAACCTTTGACTGGATGGATTGATTAATTTTAAGTTGTACTCTACATTTCCTTGCTCTGGTTCTGGAGGTAGTCTTTCTTCATTGTCTTCGTACATGCTGTTACTGGAATCAGATCTATCATTTTCTTCATTGTCAGAGTCATCCCATGTCTTACTCTTCCTTGGCTTGCTATCTTCAGCATCAAATAGATCTAGAAATGATTCCATGTCTGAAAAAAGAAATTATAAATTGTAGAATTTCCAAATTAAAAAATTTATAAAATTTTTATTACTTTTAATTAATTTATGTAATTATTGTAATCGTGTAATTCTTTATCCAGTAAATTTTAATAGTTTGGAACAATATTTTATTTTGCATCTTATAGAACATGGTACCACAAAGTCTTATAGCAAACTGAGGCATAGCTCTACAGGCTTCCCTTATATATTATACTGTCCTCCCCACTAGGAAATTCCCAGGCAAAGCTCAGTTTGGAAGATATTGCATCAGATACTTTGTAAGATAAACCTAAGCACTTGTAGCAAATTTCATTTATTACAATATATTACATTATATTGCATATTATTAATATTATTAATATAAACAATTAATTTAAAAATTTTTCAGTTATTAAAAATTAAAAATTAAATTATTGTTTTAAATAAATGTGATAACAGAAATAATACAATTATTTATAAATTTATTTTTAATTTGAATATTTTATAATACATGCTTGTTTGTTAAAAAAAATTTCACACAAAAATTTATAAATATATTGAGCTCAAGCAAAAATTTTTGTTGATTTTTCTTTTGAATATAAATTTTAGATTTCAAATATTTAAATATACTTGTTTTTTTAGCTTTTTGGCACAATCACAAAGAAATTCTGAAGCTGTTTTAGTACTATATGAATGTTTTAATCTCTTAGAATAAAACTTTTACTGCTATACAAAAATTTAAAAAGTTATTAGTATTTTTCATTGCTACCATATCTTATTATTTAATTAAGAAAATATAAAATAAGGTTGAATTTTGAAACTTGATAAATATGCTTATTTAACTGTTTTTTACTTTTCTAAATCTAAGTTAATTATATAATAATCCCTGTACTACTAAATTCTTGTGCAATAACATCAGACTTTCTATTTATACTCTGGTCAAGTATAAGCCAAAATAGGGTATTTAGTATAAACATATGTTGAATTATAGCAAAACATGCCTATTAAAGCCAATAATAACAAAAGCGCCAGCGCATTTTTTATTTCATTAATAGTCAATTTAACGCGCTTATTAAAATCCGATCCTCCGTCGCAAATAACAACTGCGGCTACAAAATCAGTGATGACTAAAATGCGATCCAAAAGACGAAAATAAGAATTCCAGAGATTATCACGTACATTTGCAAAGCAGATCACGTATACATATACGTACTTTCGCGAAAAACACAAGAGTGCAAGGATAAGGCAAGGTTACTTTTTCAAGTGCACTTATCACATCCTTACCTTTGGTCGCAGTCGATTCCAGCCCAGTGTTCAAGGATTTCGCATAGCTGCTCGTACGACGTCGTTGCACATCTGGCGCGCCTGAAAGCACAAGTGACAGATATTGGTTTGCAAACAATGGGCAAGTATCAACACACTAAGAGCCGTTCGTCATTGAGCGAGGGCTAACGTAAATATAGCCGCCGCTTCGGTATTGCCATCGCGCACTCAGGTCACACTGAATTTCGGCGGAGCGCCGTATGGTTCGTACCTTTGAGCTTTCGAAATAGAGAAGGTGAAAAGTCCGACGGGAACATTGAA
Organism: Ormyrus pomaceus; assembly: GCA_900474385.1. Taxonomy (NCBI): domain Eukaryota; kingdom Metazoa; phylum Arthropoda; class Insecta; order Hymenoptera; family Ormyridae; genus Ormyrus; species Ormyrus pomaceus. The sequence goes on from UCOM01000132.1 coordinate 98,599, forward strand.
TTTTACATGACAATTTCGCTCGACACCCTTGAACTCCGTTCTGCGGCCATTTCCCCACTCGGGCACTGCTGCCACCGCAAGTGAATACAAATTACAAAGCTCGCGCTGTAGAGATGCTAAAAACAGCTGATCATTTGGCACGAAAATCCGAGCTGCTGTCATGACTTTTGACGGTAGAGCCTTTTAGCTGAGTACTGCTTTTGGATTTGTTGAGATCTTGAGGTAGTTTTCTAAACTTAGAGTCACTTGATTTCATTGTTGCCGGAGTGAAGGATCTGGGATGCGTACACTAGAAATTTTTAGGTTCTTATGTTGCAGAAGTTTCAACAATACCTAGATGTGCTTTTTCAAACTGATATACGTGTTTTTTGTAAATAAAAATTGAATTAATGTTCTTGACTATAATTAATGTAATTCTAGAATCCTGTATCATAATAGTTGTTTTTACTTAATTATTTTGTTAAAGCGAGGAAATTATTTTATTGAACATCCAAGAGATTAAAAATAAACTTATATTAAAAATTAATTAGGTTTTCAATTAGTACAAATTAATAAAGTTTATTGTATAATTTATATTTAATTTGCAAAACGTATAAATAATAATTTAAATATATTTGAAGATTCTTCTTTATGGTGTTTTTGCAGTATCGCGATCGCGATCAAGTCTTAGTGCATGTGCACATATATAAGTACATATTTTGCGCGGTACTTTTATCACAATAATCAATGATCAATAAATTAAAAGTTTCTTTAATGTTTTAAGTAAGCGCTTTTTAATAAAAATAGTACTTTTACTTTTTGGTGCATTTTAAAGTGACTTTTTGTACATTATTTCATTAAATATAAGTCCTTTATTACTATATAGAATTTCTAACCTAGAATTTTTTAGAAAATTTATTAAAAATTAACTAAATTAAAATTTTATTAAATATGGACGCGAAAAAAAAACGCAAGAATTATTTTTCAAATAAAGGAAGTGAATACAAAAAAAGAAAAGGTTTAACTTTAGAATGTGGAATGAAAGGATTTTTTTGCACATGTAATTTTCGTGAGAAAGATTGTGTACGAGAAGCATATAATTTATTAAATGAGTATGCAGAAAAGATTTACGGATCAAAAGAAAAGCAAGTATGTTCAATGGTTTATTTTTATAAGTAGATATTATATTATTACTGTACAATATATTTTATTAGCCTGAAACTGTAGATAGTAAAACAAAAACTATTAAAGATGAAGAAAATGAGGAAAAAGAAAAAGTGGAAGTAGAAGAAAAAGGAGAACCAGGAGAAACGAAAGATGTAGAAGAAGAAAAAGAAACAACAGTGGATAAAGAAAAAGATAAGAAAGAAGAAAACGTCGCAATAAAGGAAAAGGAAGAAAACAGAGAAGAAGAGGATGAAGACGAAGACATTTCAACTGCTTTGAATAATGAAATTAATGACTTAAAGGCTGAAGCTGTAAAGCCACCTCTAGAAAGACAATTTCAAGTAAATTATACCTTTTTAAGCAAGTATTAATTTAAAACTTATGGAATGAATAAAAGTTAATTCATTGCAGGTTGTTGACACTGGTGTAGATAATGTTATCTTTATTAAAAGTACAGTACCCGATACTTTAGAGATTGTTACAGCAATTGTTAACGATCTTCATGAAACAAAAAAACAAAAGACTAGATATCTTTTGAGAATGTTACCTATCCAAGTCACATGTAAAGCATATCTGGATGATATAAAAGCTAAAGCAGATACTCTATTTGAAAAATACTTTGCACAAGAACCAAGAACTTTCTGTATTGTTTTTAAGTAAGTTTTTGACTTATTTTTTATTGATTCATTTTTTTAATAAATATTAAATCTTTCAGTCGACATAGTAATAGTAATTTACATAGATCAGAAGTGATTGAAGATTTGGCTCAAATCATCGCAAAGAAAAACCCTGGAAATAAAGCTAACTTAAAAAATCCTGACATTGCAGTAGTAGTGGAAGTAGTAAGAGCAGTTTGTCTTATCTCTATAGCTCCGAATTACTTTACTTATAAAAAGTATAATCTTTTAGAAATATCAAATCTTAAAAAAGATTAAAAAATTACAATGTCTAAAAAAATCAAAAAATTTTTTTTATGTATTTTTGAATTAATGAAAATAAATTTATTTAAAGATCTTGTTTAAAAAAGTTGTTTATTAAAAGGTAAAAATTGCTTATAATCTTAAAAACTATAATAAATATTTTTTAACACAATAATGCATTGATATTAATATCACGTAAGCAGATTTATCTAGTACTATAAATGTATATAATAAAAAAATATAAATGAAAAGCCAAGTTTATAAATTCTCTTATAGTTTATCATAAAAGCGATCAATATTTTTGTCTTGTAGAGTACAATATCCACAAACAAATTCTTGAATAAAACTGGGGTAAAACAAAAGAATTTGATCCTGGGTCCAGTGTATGAAAAGTAAAACTTCAGCCACTACAAGATCGACGGTTTTCTTATCCATCCTTATCCTAAAATTGAAAGACGATTAGCAAATAATAACAAAAATCATTAAAGCTACGTAAAAAAACAGTACCATTTTGAGCCAACATATGTGAATTCGAAATTTCTTGTCACAAATAATGGATCTGTATGATTATTAACAATACCATCATCTCCATTAAAGCTTAAAATTACTTTATCAGTCTCGTCATTAAACGTTAATTCAACAAAATTGCCTTTATTAACAGCAGATATGGCAAATCTAGGGTTACTATCATCACAACGTGCAAGAACTAATTTTTCCGCATTCTTTTCAAAAACGTGAGAAATGTTATTTGATGACGTTATCCGCTCAGGTGTCAAAACACACGTACCTGGAAAATATTAATTTTTTTACCATCCAGCAATTTTCTATAAATAAAAATGATTAAATTACTAACTAAAGAAAGATCGCAAGAATATACTGTCCATATATTTATGCAGTCGGCTTCTTATCAAAAAATTCTCTACAGAATTACAATTGTATTCTATTGGAATTCGTTCCCCGTTAACTGTTAAGTCTCCCGTATGACATTGTCTAGGGAAAGTAGCAGTAATTTCGTTTCTATTGGTCAAAGTTGATTTCGCATGTTGACCTCCCACTAAATAGAAAAGTGCTTGCAGCTTCGAAGCTAATTCTTTCATTACTGTTGGGAGCTGTAAATCAAAAGAACAGTGTTAAAAACAACACTACCAACAATTATTAATCAGAATAATTACATTTTCGTGTGAGACCCCTATTTTATAGCTTCTAAAAGTAGACAATTCTCTCGATGCTTCGTAGCAAGCTTCGGTATATGGAGTGACAGATTTGCCTTTGGCTTCTGCTTGGCATTCATTGTAAGGCCATATATCTTTTTTGCTATTCTCAATTTGTTCGGGAGTAAGTTCGCCAAGCAAATCTACGTGCAACGACGATCCGTTGCAACCACCTTTTGCTGAATCTGCTGTGCCCCAGATGATGTTCAGTTTTATTTTTGAAGGATCACTTGGTCTCGTGCTTAGGAAGTCCCAGTCCCAAGGAGTGTCTCTGTCAGCTTCAAGACAGACCTGTAAAATTTTCATTTAGAAATAGAAATATAATCATTGATCTCAAATTTACTAATTAGTACCTTGAAAATTTTCTCCCCTGGAGAACTTTTAGTTGCTTTTATTTTCAAAGTGTCAGAAAGCCAGCTAGTTGTTTCGTAAGCAATTACGATATTCCATTGTTGAAGAATGTCAGGTTTATTTATATTGCGTCTTGTTAAAGCAAGACCGTGATACCTCGAAGTTTTCATGTATTCAAATCGAACCTAAAAAGTTTAAGTAATTTTAAAATTGTACTCAAGTATTTGCTAAAGATTTCTAAAATTTTAATACCTCAGATGACACTTTTTCTATAGGCTCAATGTATGCTTCTAAACCGCAACTTCCTACCGGTGGCACATAAGATAAATAGTCAAAAATATGTAATCCAAATAAAACCGTTCCAAGCAAAGGCCATATTTGGCAATTACTCTGATGAGACGTCAAAATGTCTTCCAACATCTTTTTATGCGAGGGGATTCTATCTTCGCAGTCAAATACTTTCAATCCAACTAATCCTCCCAGCTCTGGAACTTGCAACTCGAACAATTTGGTCGACTGAAACAGATTATTTGCATTGTAAAAAGGGGTTTCGCGTTGAAATTTCAATTGAAAGTAAAAAATTTACCTTGGATTGCGATTCAGGCGAGTGTTTGACAGTGAACAGATCTATACAGTTAGGACAAAGTGCGGCCAATTTTTTCTTTACTTGAAAGCCTCGGACGTTTGTCGTTGTTCTCACGTGAGCCGTAAGTCCAGCTCTCAATTTTTCTTCCGGTGTATTATAAGAAAAGAATAGAGTATCGTAATAACCAAATGTAACATTGATTGGCAAGTATCCATGGATAGATTGAGCTCGTATAGCTGCATGCCAAAGATCGCTCAGAGGGTTGTAATTTTCTATCATTTCGGTGCCGTGTATTGATGTTCTAAAAATAAATTGTTTCTTTAGCTTTGAGGTTTAAAGTCCTAAAAATTAAATATCAAATAGGATGCTTACCTTAGAATCACATGATTATTACGACCATACGGAATGTGTGTGAAATTGCCTCTCATTGAGAAGAGAGACGTAGCAGTAGCAGCCACTCTAACGTTTGTGCCCATGTCTGTTGCCTGAATAGATTCCATCGTCAAAGGAACATGAATTCTTTGCTGATTGACGTGGAACTCCATATTTTTATAAACGTGGTAAGTGCTGTCTTCTAAAGTCGACAAGTCTGAAGAAAAATATGCATTTAAATCTTATAAAATAGTGAAATGACGAGTAGATACAGTGACTTACATTTGAAAGCTTTGACTAGATTAGTTTGATTCAAATGTAGGCAGAGAACGGCTTTTTGTTGAACTCTAGCAATAATTTCAAGGTGCACTGGATTACTCGATTGGTGTTTAAATTTAAATTGCTTGAGAATATCTTCGACGCGAGTTGATGAACTTAAGTCGTTCAAATTTGTGGAAATTGCGTGCAAAAGTCCTTCAGCTTTAATATACAACTACGCGGAACAAAAATATATGCTTTTACTCAAAATTTATCTCAATGATCATGTTTTATACTCTGAAAAATGTCTCGTTTTACTCACTGAAACGTGGTTGAGGCTTACACCGCTGCCATGGTTATTCAAAGTAATATAAGCCACTTCTGGGATGTTTGTCAAAGAATTAGCAATAACTATTCCATGAATAAGAGCACCGAAGTGCCTCTGAGAGTCTTGATAGTCAAACAAATAACTTCCTGTGATGATGTGCTGACTAGATAACGGTTTTCTAAGGAGTCGAGAAAATTGTGCTGCAATGCCGCTTCTGTAAAAAAGTAAAACAATTATCCCTGGTGAATATTTAATTGTCATTTTAAAAATCCTAATTGTCAGCATAAATTGAAACCAACATTTGAACAAAGCAGGGATACTTTGTGCGCTCCATTGATTTCAAAGTTGTGTAAAAGAAATTATAAAGGTGCAAACTGGGCTCTCCCTTTAAATACCAGTACAGAGATATTAAACGGCTAGGCGTGGGATTAGAAACTATGAGCAAATTCAACGCTGCTATTCTCATTTCCAAATGTTCCGACCTGTTCACCAGAATTGGCCAGTAAACTGGGTATATCTAAAAAAAAAAAAAACATTTTTTTTCAAGTATTCCAATAAAGTCGTTCTTATTTAGGAAGAAAAAAATTATGTACCACGTCAGGTCGAAGCGGAGCGGTGGGCAAAGAAGCCCAGGCAGCAAGAACTCTGAGGTGACGAGATTCGGCGCTATTCCCGCTTGCAATTGGTTCGAGAAATTCGACAACCCGTCCGAGTTGAATATTCGATAAACCTTCCAGCCAGACCATTTTCTTTTCGTATTCTTTGCTGCCTTTAAAATTCAATAAATATTGCCATTAAATCTTGTCACAAACTACCTTGCTCAAACCGATCATTTATTTATTACCTGTAAATTTGTCCAAATATAATCTAACGTAGTCGTCCAGCATTTCGTACGGGCAATAAAGAAGGCACGTTTTAAAGATTAAAGTGCCAAACGTAAGTATTCCAGTGTGCTGGACTTCTGGAGCTATTTTAACGTGTAGATTAAGCAAAGGCTGTAAACCTAAAAGCAACTGTACGTCTGGCTTACGAATGTGGAAAGGTAAATGAGTTAAAAGCTGTATTGCTGTAATGTCAGAGACGGTCTGAGATTGAATAAGTTCCAATACAAAAAGGGCGGATTCTGTTGTGCCAACTTGTGGTAGAGCTTCTAAAAACATGTTTCTGAAAAGCATCACGAAAATTATGAAGTTAGATTTTAAGACCTGATTCAGTCATTACTTTGCTCGTGATGAATAAAAAGTACCTGACTGTCTCTTCTTTATAACTAGTTCCAGATATGTTGTTAAAGGCCAATTGTAAATCAGCTCTGTTCAACATACCAAGGTAATGCAATAAAACAGATATTGTTGTGTTGTGCAGATTATTAATTTCTGTATCTAAACCTGGATTTTCTAGTCGCTGACTTAAGCGATCTAGAAGCGCACTTATCTGTAAAGATATGAGAATATCTTTCTTATTTATTCCACATAATGTAGGTATTTATTTTTAAGTAAAAATCATGACTCACAGTTTTAAAAATAGTACTTTTTTCTGCAATACTTCTGCCTTGAGTTAAATCATCGCTCGGAAGTTCATGCTGGATGCTTTTTATTTGTAAATTGCTTGATGGAATGGTCACCTCCTTATCCTTTTCCGATACTAATTTCATTCTTTGACTGTAAAAAATTTTAACGATAAATCTTGTTTCCCCAACAGATAAAGCTATATTTCAGTGTAACTTACTTAGTAATCATAAAGTGAGCTTCGCCAAGGCTTTGGAAAGGCTGCACATAAATTTCACCAGTGGCGTTAATACTTAAAAGACTGACTTTATCATCCGTAAGAGAAATCTCGTAAAATCTTTGACTAGATTTCAACAACGGATTCTGCAAATAACAGCGAAACATTAAATTTTCGTTTAAAAAATATTAATTCGTCGAATCAAGATTATTAATTAATACTTGATCACTGTTGGCACAAGGCATTTGCGGGACGTTACTCCACGTTCGATGCGGATGACCCAAACATGTTCGGGGATCTACCGACTTGCGGATAACTCGTTTATTTTCAGATTCGACCGTGACGACGTATTCGATCGTGCATTGGCCGTAATGGTTCACCTGAAAAATTCGTTGAAAAAGTTCTCAATTCGAAGTTTCAGTAAAAGCAAGCAGTTTTGAAAAAGTTCTTACTTCGACAGAATGGAATGCAACTTGGGAGTCCAAACTGGCCAAGTCGAGCTGCAAAATTCCAGCAATACTGCGCTTGATATTTGTGGCCCAAACGGCTTCGCTCTCCTCGGCACTAAAATTTTTAACTTGCCCGCTTTCGTATTGAACCTTGAAAGGTTTTTCTAACTCTTCGACAGGCCCGTCTAACAGTACTGTTTCTTTCTTCAAGTCCAGATTCTCCGGGCCATTAGAAACTTTCGTTTTTAACGATTGGAGCTTTAAAAAATGTAAATCAGTAATTTCACTTTATCTTCTTCGGCTGTATGTAAGCTTAATTAACTTGCTATTTACATACTTGCATTACAGTATATTTTTCATCAACTTGTACCACCAGCGATCCGGAAAAACCCCAAGAAGATTGCGCTTTTGACGGTAAAAGTACGCCAGAACTTGATGTTGCCTCATAGTCAAAAATATATTCCTTTCCTCGTACAAAAAATCCATCGGCACTCACCGTAGTTAATGAAATAAACAAAATAAGCGCAACACATAAAGTCGTCGCATACTTTCCGCCGCAAGATAAAACTGGTTTTTTGAAATGGTTATTGACTAAAATTTTAAAATCATAACACACATTATTTTTAGCGAAATAAAAATTAATTTTAAATGAAATATAAGCGCTAGGCATTTTAAATTATATTTCCTAAATAATTTTATACATTTTGTAAAAAATTTACAGCTTTATTTGTTTAAACAATGTCGAATGTGCATTTTGACAGTTAATCTTAAAATGCATATTACAAGTAAATTATGTCACGATGCAAATTTGCATAAAGTTGTTATTAAAAAAAATAATAATAAAAATCAGATAAAAGCCTATTAAAAATTGTCGATGAACTCACTTTGACGCCTCATGTTGTGTGACAGAGGTCACGCAGCTGCGAGCGGACTGCTCTGTAGAAGTCCAGTGATGACCTCAATGAAGCGGTCTTTTTTCTTCCTATACTTTGTTTTCACTGATACTTTGTACGCGATCGGCGGAGAGGCTTCAATCTCGACTGCCGAGAACCAATAGAAAAACGAAGGGGAGTGGGAAAGCACCAGTGGCGGTTCAGCGAGACGAATTATTAAATGGCAAAAATTTCAGAACCTCGACGAGCGTGGCCGTGGGAGAAAGTCAATGCTGCAAGAGCTTCGTAAAAGCCCTGTAATGCTATTTATAGGCCGGCGATTGTTATAATAGGAAAAGAAAGATAAGGATTAAGATAAGGCGACATTTGACCTCTCACCTATCAGCGAGAGCGAGAAAGAGGAGAGAAACGTAAGAGATAAGAGAGCGTGCACTCATAAAATAGGTTTTTTGATACTTTTATTATGTACAGTATTCAAAATGGAAGTATCTACAAGATATAAAACTGTTTAAACGAAAGAAGTAATTAATTTAAAGCTGAATTAATTTAACGATCGATGAATCCCACTTGATCCATGCTTCGACCGTTCTAATAATTCTGTTGATTTACATCCATTGACTCACTTGACGAGCATCGACGCTGCAGATCTTCGCGGTTATTTACAGAGGTTTGATTATCTTTAAGATGGATCTCGAGTATTCCCACGCTTCACTGTAAAATAATAAATTAAGTATTTATTTATTTCAAAACTGTCGTTAATGCTTTTTTAAACTTTTATTATATTGAAAAATATATCTATGTACTACTATATTAATGTCAAATACATAAACTTACTTGTGAGCTGGATTAGCTTGATCGAGTTGGTCGCTAAGTTGTTGAATGAGGGTGGCAAACATTTTTAAATGCTCAATCGTTTCTCCTTGCAACCATGCCCTTGGTAACGTTTTCATGATCTGTAAAAAAAAAAGAATTATTAGTACACTTTAAAATTTTTCAAAAGTTATTTTAATAATTTTATCAATATAACGAACCATATTAGCTTTAATAAGTGAATCTACTGGAGGAGAAACCCTCAATCCAGCCAGAATGTATCTGTTTAATAGCGATCCTAAAGCAATTTGCTTTAGTTTACTATCTCCAATTAAACTTTGCCAACTCAATAAATTTCTAAGTAATTTGATCGCCATTGCAAATTGCCTTTGAAAAAATTGATGTTTTGGATCCATCACTCTAAAATATTTTTAAAAACTCATTGGTTGATATTCATTGTGATTGAAAGATATTATAAACAAGAGTAATACTAACTGCTTCGGGAATATTGGAATAAATACATCATTTTCTACAGAAGATTGCATTTTGTCGAATATCGCATTGAACAATGCTTCAAATTGTTTACTAGTCTCATTTAAATTTGGATAATCCCTAATTAAACGGGTAATTACATTCACCAGTCGCAATGTTTGTGACGTTGACATTGGATCCCAAATTTTTTCAATAATAGCTAAAAACATTTTCGATTAATAAGAGTGCAAGTTTAAAGATCGCTACATATCATTTTCAATCTACATACTTGTTAATTTTGGAATAATGATTTTTTCGATTATCGACGGAATCAATCTGACGTCTGGATCACATCGTAAAGACTCCTCAGTCTCATCAGAGTTTAAAGCGTATAGAATCAAAGAATTGTACCACTTTGATCTGTCTAATTCACTACTTTCCTGAAAATTGATTTTTTTTTAACACAAACATTCGTCAAAAAGTATTTTTATATCCAACCATTAGGTTTAAATTAAAAAATAAACTTACCATAATTGGAATCCACGTAATAAGTTGAAGTCGGATAATGGGAGACAACATTTTCGGAATGCAAAGGGAAACGTAGGCGTCATTGTAAGATTCTATGTCAGTCGTCCTCCAGTCTTCTAATTTTTTCAATATTCCTCTAATTGTACAAAAATCATCTTCTACGTCCAAAAATAATTCTCGCGCTTCGGTTTCTATATCATCTAAGAGCACATTATTATTATTACTTTTTTTTAATAATAGTTTATATCATGAGCTTTTCGTATAAATAACTTTTATAACAAATTAAATACCTTTTGCTTGTTTAAAAAGGAGATTTTGTTGCTCAGTAACTTCGTCATCACTGGACATACCATCCATATGCCCTGGTATAGTAATTGGACCCGACGCAACTTCTCTCGCCCTCCGCCGGCGTGCTCTTCTGCCTTCCCTTTCAGTAGCTCTCCTCATTCGAGCATCGTCTTCTGGACCTCTTCTTAAAGGTTGTCCTCCTATTGAAATTCGAATTTAACAATTTATTAAGCAGTAAAAACTATTCGTTAATAGAAATTATTTTATCAAACTATTTGAGATTAAAACAAAATCATTTTGTAGTTATATTTTAATAAACCGCAAAAACTCGTAAAATTAAAGAAATAAAATAACTGACTTGCAGCGGTTGTCACTTCTTCAGCTTGATCTCTTGTATCTTGTCTGCGCCTTTCCATCAATTCTACAGACCGATTCCCGTACAAGTTCAGCCAACGTGTCTCCAAGGAAGTAATTGTAGGCAGCTATGGAGAAATAAAAATATAAAAAAGATTATTAGGATCTACATAAAAATTTAATTTGAAAGTAATGTCAACCCTTTTATTTTCAACTATAATGAACATATTTTAGAAAGAGATACTTTTAAGAAAATCATAAGTAAATTAAAAAATGAATGAAGAATAATAAAATGATATTTATAGTGAAAATGCGAAATAAATTTCAGAATTAAAAGAATAAAACTTGGAACTATAGTATAAACTTACAAATTACATTTTGGATTTTTTAGATTAGAAAGGGTTCATTGTTAAGAAAGAGCGTTAAAGGTTTATTATTTTTTATAAAATGTTTATGGAATATTGATAACTTCATCGAAATAGTTTTCTTTTCTATTGTTATTAATTATGTTGCCCTTTTGAAAAAAATTTGTTTGTTTTTTAATTAACATCACTTTGATTCTTTTTCTAATTTGTAAACCCACCTTCTCATCAAGACACTCTACCAAGTCAGTGACATACCCACGCAACTCTTGGTAATATCTGTAGCGTTGAGCCATCTCTGGTGCACGCTCTTCTCCTTCTTCCAATTCTTTCCTGCTTTCAACTAATTCCAGTACCACGGATTCATAATTTAATTCGTGTCGCCGATGAACTTCTCGTAAACTATTCAAGCTGTATAAATCAATTTATATTAGTAACGTAAAAAAAGCTTGCTATGAATAAAATACAATTTTTTTAAAAATATTTAAAGTACTTGTCCAACTGTAGCATTTATAAATAAACTTTTATGTTGTTTATATTGACGGAGTGTTTTACGAAATTACCTTTCACGCATTTTATTTAATACTTCTTCAGCAGTTACTGGAACAAATGTTGTGGGATCTGGTGGTTGAATGATAGGTGGTGGTGGAGCTGCTGGTATCATATTAGTCATCATGACTGGAATTCCTGCTTCAGTCATATGATTAGGACCTATTCCTAATGCATTGTACTGTAACATGGAATCCTGCTGTGCCGCTGCAATCTAAAATATGAAATATCCTGTCCTATATTACATTAATTTACTTCCGATTATCTTTCTTCTCTTATGATGTCTCATCATAACCCAAATTTTTACTTCCAAACGAATAAGAGCAAATGAAAAGCATGTGCATGTGGACAGAAAATGCATGGGCCTGTACAAGTGCACATTAAAAAAAAAGTTCAAATAATACAAGTATTATTATTTAAATTTGTTTTCAAATAATAATTATAAAAATAAAATAATCGAGCGAGGTTAATGTTGCTTTGAACTAATCTTAATTTCTTACTCCTTAATAAATTTATGTTTTATTAAACTGATTTGATTCTGTATAATAATTATAGTCATACCTGTGCACCTGTAACACCTTTCCTAATTTGTTGGACCTCCCATTCTTCATCTTCTTGTTCACTCTCCTCTTCAGATACTAAAATAAATTATTATATTTAATTATAGTTTGTAAAAATATATTTTTTTTAAACTATTAAGTTTTTTAAAATCTGTTTACCTTTGACTGGTGCTTGGGATTCGAGAAAAGCTTGCCGCCTTTTTTCTTTGTCTAAAGCATCTTTATTAACATTCATATTAATTCTTTCTTGAGAATCCTCATCGTCACTTCTGTCATGGTCTTCTTCACGGACTAGTCTAGAAACCCCTGTGTCTTCTCTATAAAAATTAACATAATATTTAGAGTAATATAAAGCTATAATTTCATTATAATATTTAAAAATCTAACCCTTGCTCTTCTACTGGAATGTAATCATGGCCTAATTCTCTAGCTTTTTGTCTTTTTTTTCTTGCTGCATGAATCATTGCAGCGTCTGGTATACAGCCACCTAAAAAAGAAAATGGTTTTAGACAATTTTTTAAATGTGAAAGCAAAAAATTAATTTTCAAGAGTCTTACTTTCAAGGAAGAATTTCATATTTTCAGATCTGTCTGATTTCTTATGAAACCTGTGTCCTTTATTTGAATCTTCTGCTTCTTCTTCAGAACTAAAGTCATCCTTACCAGCCGTGAGTGCATCACGGCCGTTTAAAATCATGGGTCCAGTGTTTTTTATTTTGACCTGTTAAGAAAAAGTTTTATGTTATTATTTAATTAAAGTTATGTTTGAAATGTATGAGATTATAGGGACTTCCTGAATCAGGAATGACTTTAGCAGAGAAAAAAGACCAAATGTTCAATGTAAAAGGAATCTATCAGGAAGATGATTTTTGGCATTTTTTCTTCTCAACACAGAGAATAAAACAGATTTGACTAAAAATATAAGAACATCGTAGAGATAGCTTACTACTAGATCATCTGTTTTTATTTCTAAGTCTTTTTCCTGCATAATAGACATGTTCGTTGAGTCAGAATCCACTTGCGTTTTCTCTTCACCTTTCTTTTTCTTCCTTTCTTGGTCAAGTTGCTTCATCAGTCTTCTACTTCTAGATGATTTCTTGACTTTGAAGACTTCTCCATCGTCCGCTATAATTATTAAAATCATAAGTATTGAAAATCGAAATATTTTAAGAAATCGTATGCATATTATGTGTGTATAAGTACTTGTACTTAATCTTGAAATATTTAAAAATAAGCTGTGATTGTTATGTAAACTCGTACTACTTGTTTTAACGACAAGATTAGTATTATAATACATTAAATGTTGAAAAAAATGAGTTATTTTATTGAATACATCTACTCTAAGCTCTAATTTAATTATCATTCATTATTGCCATAAGAAAGAGGGTCATTGACGAATAGAAGACAACACAATTTTTCCATTGACATCGAAGGAAAAGTCATTTTTTACCTTCATCCAGTTCTTCTCCAAAACTAAGGAGAGTCTGTTTGGGCTTCTCCTTTTTCTTGGCTTTGTTTTTAGTGGATTGTATGTCATCAGTTTCCATTGATTTGTTTTCATTATCCTCCTCCTCATCATTGAAATGCCGACGGCGAATGTTTCTTTTTGGTTTGTTGAACAGCGACATTTTTGTCCTTTATCAGCTACTTCCGAAAGAAGAAAGTACCTGCAAAATATTTATTACGGCGTAATCGCGTTACAGCGGCTTTCTTAATTGGATTTTCATCGTGAAATTTTCACATGAAAACTCAAGTCATGAGACAAAAAGTAACCTGCTTGCAAGATGGAGGCGCACATAAGAAAACACCTCAAAAACAGTGTTGCCAGGTCAAGCGCAACCCTTCTTTTCGCTCGCCACGCAATTTTCGAAATCGTGCACCAGCGCATGTACAGGCTGAAAGTATTGAAGCTTCTAATTGTTGCATTCAAGCGACGTGGTTTTCTTTCTAAACAACAGAAATTGTGCATTAGATTATTATCTTTTAATTCATTCTCTAAAAAGTTTTCTTTCAATTATTCATTGAGTAACAATTTAAAGTAAAATCTAGATAAAATTTGAAAATAATGCGCGTGCGCAAAACAAATATCATCGTGGAATGCTTGATATTTTGCTTTAAAAAATTTTTCAAATAAAATTAATTAATCTATAGATCATAATTTCTTTACGAACGAAATTATCTTACTAAATAAACATTTGATCATTGAATGAATAAATTAATTTGCAACAATGTAAAAAATGCAGTTGGTAAAGTAGTTCCCCAAAAAGTCTTTCCTTCCTCCGCCAGATATCGCCAGTCTGCGCGTTTCCGTCCGCGCGTGCAAATTGACCGCTCTAGAAAATTTCGTGCGGAAAGCTCTCCGGCAAGACACGCGCGCACCTAAAGGCAGCGGTCGCACACGGAAGCCCCGGGTCGATCATTGGGGACTCGAGAAAATCCGGCCTCTGGGCAGCGGACCGCCGTGTGTTGGGCCGAAAATTAGCGTGCAAGTCGTGCTGCTGCAGACGGGTGACAAGCCGCCGCTGCCGCCGCTCAACCTCGGCAGCGCAAGCTCTGCCCGTCGAGAGCATGACGAGCTTACCCACCTTGCCGGTAAGCAAAAAAAGAAAAGAAAAAAAAAACGAAACTCAAAACGAGCACTCGCAAAATCCAAAACCCCTGTATCCGCCGCACAGCTTGCCGCCAGAGCATTAACCAATTCTGATTCTTAATCCCGTCGAGCTTATCTCTCTCTGCCGAAAGCTCCCCCGCCTCCCTTGACCCCCTTTTTCGTCGCAGCGGCCGCGCCGACCTAACCTCGGAGGAGGCTCCTCCGAATCCCCCGGCGGCAAGGCGGCCGCGGCGAGTCCCCACCCACCCGGCGAGCTTTCGGCCCCGCTAAATCCAAAAGCTCTCGCGCCTCATCTCACGAGCAGGTGAATAAATAAAGGCGCCGCAGCCCGAAAAATACGCAGGCGACAGCGGTTGCGTAACGCGCAGACTCGCTCATCGGGACGGAGACGGAGCGAAAGCACGGAGAGCACGGTTCGTTGGCCGGTGCCGCAGAGCGGAGGCGCGCGTGACGTCAGACGGCCGCGTGACGTCAGCCTGGTGTGGGCCGCGCGTTCCGTCTCTGTCTCGCCGCCTCTCGTCGCCCTCTCCCTCTCGCGCTCTCTCTCCCCCCGGTTACGTCACGACGGGAGGACGCCGTGCAAGCGCGCCTGCAGCTCTCGGGGCGTCACGCGGCGTTGCGTCAGTTCTCTGACGCAGGCTTAAAAATTCGCGGCGCAACCGAATATATATCCTGCGACACCGCCGCGCGCGATAAGGAGACACCCGCCGACGCGCGATCGACGACACGTGCAAGCTCGCCCGAGGGCGGGCAGGACACCAGCACGATGACGTCGGGCCGCTCGATGACGCGGGCGGCGCTCGAGCTTTCGATTTCCGCGCGCCGCTGCTGATGCTCTCTCGTCGTCGAGGGTTATTGTTGCTTTTTACGAGCTTGCGCCGCGAGAGCGAGTGCTTGGATGTTTCCGGGCCGTCGTGCACGCGGCGCTTTTTTTTTTTTTTTCAAGCCTTTTAAATAGATTCGATCAGCTGAGCTGCGTGTCGATGGATTTTGCAAGCGCGGGCAAGGAAATTTATATTGCGTTCTAAAACGTAGGAGGGAGGATTGCGACACGTCGCTTCGGCTCTTGAAAGTTCATGGAGATTTTTTAATAAAGCAAGGCGTTATATTGGGACGATAATAAAATATGCATGCTGCTTCGTTATCGATTCTTTATTAGCGTAATTTTTTATTGTTACACAATTTTTCATTATACTTTATCAATTTTCAAAATAAATTTAGCAAATCGAATTTTAATAAATAATGTTTGAAGATCAATAAATGTTGTTTAGAAGGATTGCTAAAAATTGAGCAAAGAAAATGTAAAAACGGCACAAGATTATTTTGACTGCTTTTTAAGCTTGCATGCCTGCGAAGGGTTTTTTCATTTTCTTGTGTAAAATTCTATGCATTTCTGAACAAGGACACAGGAGCACGCTTTATTTTCGTTTGCACGCCCCGACATAATGAATTTCAAATCGCGAGACGCTCGCAAAGTAAATAGACGCGTCAGACGCATCGAGTTGCATTATTTTACGCAACGTGAGAAAGCGAAAAGTCGCGCGCAAAAGTCGTCAGCACTGAGCATTGGGCCACTTGGCGACCGCGACGTTCCGGTACTTCTGGCACACGTCGGCGATCCCGGCGAAGGGCAGCCTGACGATGCTGATCTCGTAGTCCGAGTTGACGAGCAGGGCGTTCAGTAGGACGGCCTCGTCGCGCGAGCCGCCGGTGATGGGGTTCGGCTCGGCGCAGCGCGTCTTCGCCAGGACGCAGGCACTCGTGTTCACGTAGAGCTGCGCCATCTGCTGGCTCGTGCCGGCGAAGCCCGGGATCACCTGGGACGCCTCCCGGATGCACTCGCTGATCTGCAACGGTTTACCGAGTCAGTCCCGAAGGAGGGAAAGAGAGGTGCACGCGGAGGGAAGGGTTATATAGGGTTATATAGGGTAGGGCAGGGATGTGCGTGATACTGATTACGGTACTTTGTACGTGGATTTCGTATGCTAAGATTGCACTTGTTAGTTTGGTAATTGTTGGTGTGTTTCGAGGAAATGGGCAGTGTTTGATACGCACGACTTTGTATTTACAGTAAACTAAGCTCATACTTACAAGGACGTTTGAAGTACTAATGTTACGTATAAAGTTTAATATTTTACAAATGTACAATCCTTCGCTCTAATGGTTTAATATCAATATTTATTTCCTTAATGACACAAACTGGCCTCTTTACGGAGCCAACCCTGACATTAGACGCAACCGCGTACTCCTTGTAATCCATTAAATTTCTTCGAATCCTTGGGAAACGCTTCTGCATCTGATCAATAAGCGACGTATTATACACGTATGTACAATTTAAAAAAAAAATATGCTCTTATACA
Organism: Ormyrus pomaceus; assembly: GCA_900474385.1. Lineage (NCBI taxonomy): Eukaryota > Metazoa > Arthropoda > Insecta > Hymenoptera > Ormyridae > Ormyrus > Ormyrus pomaceus. The sequence goes on from UCOM01000132.1 coordinate 115,727, forward strand.
AAACGTTGCGGTTTAATAAAGAAGCACGAGTATATTACCAATTTATTCTTGTTCACTTGCCGGACGCACTCGAGGAAAGAGCAGTAAATCAACGTCGGATTGACGCTACTGCTGACGTTGGCCGTGGCGCTCTGAAACGAAACGCAAAACCTAATCCTTTACCAATAATAATTCTGCCTTCTTTCATCCGCGACAATATTATAAACGGGCACTTTTAAATTTTCGTTCGCCATTCAGCGGATAACCGCATCGCGAGACTTGCCTTGAGATAACTCGCGCAGTGTCCGTAGTCCGTGCTGTTCAAGTAGCTGTCGGCGCAATTGGCCATCGAGAGCAAGAGCGGATATCCGGACTGACGACTGGACGCCCGAAAGAAGCAGCCGTAGCAGGCGTCGCGACTCATCGGCTCGTCGTCTTGCGACTCGTTGCAGAGCTGATTTAACAGCTGCATTGTCTTGGCGCTGGAAGAACATGTCGCGAGAGAGAGACCTTTTTCAATCGACTCGTGAAAATGGCTGCCGGTGTGTGCGGTTGCAGATTCGGTTTATAACGTTAGACTTTTTTGAATCGACAATTAGTCGAAGAGCGAAGATGTGAATTTCGAATTGAAAAATGTAGAAAGATCAATTTTTAAACGTAAAACGTTCTACTAAAATATTCTCGCAATACGCAAATAATATTCTCTCGCGGTCGGAAAGAAATTGGGGCAGAGCTGCATTTCGTAATTAACTGCTCCCGCGAAGCATTAATATCCTGCCGGGGAGTAATGAATTTTATTACTTACTTCGTAATGCTCGCTAATTTCAACGTGCCGTCGAGAAATAAGGGCAGAACGCCGCTAATCCCAAAAGACGCGAGGGCGAACGCGGCGCAAATTGCACTATTCCTGATCATAGTCGCGCGGAACTCTCTGCCACTGTGATGGAAAACTAGGCGACGATGCTCGTTTTGTATGTCCGTTCTGATTTGCGATAAGAGCGTGCAGGAGCGTGCATCATTTTTTCACGAGGCAGCTATAAAAATCGGACGGATTGATATATTGCTTAAATTTTTTATTTATTGATTAATTATATGTAGGTGAAGGAAAAGGTCCAAAATTTAAGACACTGCAGATTTAAAAATAGACTGCTGTGTAAAAAGCGCGATAATCTCTGTAGCTAGTTATTTTTTAAATAATTTTTCGCAAGAATCCCCAAATTATCATTCGACTATTTCCGAATCAGTACGCGCGAAATGAATCCCAACCGAGAAGATCGAAAAGCGACAACGCAGTTTTATCGACAGGCCTAAAGCACTCCCAAAAGCGGCCGAATCCCCATCAGAAGCTTCCCTCCGGCGATTCCGCAAAGCCTCCGGAACCTCAAAGGCGGAGACACCCATATAAAGAGGCCAGCTGCGATCCCTCCTCTCTCTCTCTCTCTCGATATACAGCCCTGCGCCGACGAGCTGCTCTCTCCCACCCGAGAGAGCGAGAGGCGAAAGCGCGCGCGAGCGGAGAGGCCGCAGCTAATTGGCGAAAAAGGTATAATATAACGAGCCCGCATGCAGCGCAGCAGCAGCAGCAGCGGAGATGCGATCTTCGCCACGGCGCCACAATTGCGCGGCGCGCGGATGTCGAGAGAGTGCAGCTGCACGCGGCGCGCGCGCGCGCCGGCAGGTGCGAGGTGTCAAAGGACGAGCGCAGGCGCGGGCACGACGGTGCATTGTGTAAGACTTTAGACCGATGAGCCTTGCCTTCTTGGTCGTAACTTTGGTAGGTGCCCCGGGTGGAGGCGATTTTTGCTATTGGATTTTAGATTTTGCTTGCCGAGTCGATAATAGTGATATGTATATAGCTAAATCTTGGAAATTAAAAGTTTCGAAGCCGCGAGAGGCCAAGAGAAAAAAAGCACTTTCTCCAAAACATCCGCTCGAAAAAGCTCCCGAACTCTATATCCTCCCCCCGAATATACATCCCAGCAGTACAAGTATATCGAGCGAGCGTCCATCGCTCAGGTCGGCAGTCCGAATCCCGGGTCGACTATGTGGGTTAGCGCAAAAAAAAAGAGAGAGAGAGAGAGAGCCGAATGATAAACGCCCGACGCAGCGGGCACGGAAAGTAGTCGCAGAAAATCGGCGCTCTCTCTCTCTCTCGTCGGGGCGCGCGCAGGTGTCGGCGAGGCACGCGACGTCGCGTGCGCCGCCGGTCAGTCGGCGCGCGCAGCGCCCGCGCCGCCTTTTTCACACTGGGTCAAGCCGCTTCCGGTCGGGAGAGCCGCGAGCGAGGAGGAAGCGAGACCTTTTGCCGACGAGGAGAGAGAGAGAGAGAGAGAGAGCGAGGTCTCTGCTTTTTTTTGCGGGCCGTACTCTCGACGGGAGAGGTCGCGGGGGATTTTTCGGGAGATAAGGAACGCTGTTTGGAGTATGCTAATGCCGCGAGGGGGCGAGGATTGATAGCTGCTGATGGGGTTTTGAATTTTTTGAGAGCTGGTTGGGCGGGGAGTCGGAGAGGGAAGGATTCTGGTAATGTTTTGCGGACGCGGCGTTTTAAAGGTATACATAATAGCGTTTTGATTTGAAAAGCCATTATTTCAAGGCGAGGCGATGAAATTAGTCGTTTAAGGCGCACAATACAGCCTATCCTCGCGGTCTACTTTCCCCCTTGGCCGTTTGTCGGGTCGTCGAAGCTTACCCGGAGAAAACTAAATAAGAAGGTGTCGCTCAATCCTTATCTCCCGTACAGCGGGGCTCCAAAAATACAATGATGTTGACAGAACCGCAAGTCGCGCGGGGCGGAAGGCATTACTCAACGGAATCATTCCCGCGCTCTTCTCGCGGGGCCCGATAAATCATGAGGACCCGGAAGGGAGAGAGAGCTGCCTGGCCTGAAAAATCGCCCAATTCCTTGTACATCCCGCGCTAATGCCGAACCAAAGCCCCCGACAGATGGATCGGCGCGCGGCGACGGGGGGACGCGGCGAAAAAAAAGCTCTCGCTCTAAAAATGAAAGGCCGTTCGTATAAGAGGTCCTCCGTCTCTCGTCGTCGTCGTCGTCGTCGTCGGCCGTGACGAGCAGGCGATGCATATCAGCGGGCGTATTAGAGCGCCGGGCAGACGCGTCGCGTCGAATTACTCGAATTACATAAACGCAAATAATCCCGTGACCCGCGAGTCACGCTAATTTTGGGCCAAGATAGAGAGAGGGGGAGGAGAGAGGATGTGGCCGCTCGTCTCTGACTGTCTGACGCCCTCTTTCTTTATACTTTCTCCCTCTCTCCGCCGCGGGTTGAGTATAGAGGCAGCCTCGATCTAGTTTGGAGCGCCGCGATAAATAAGTGAGTCTTCTGATTTTCGGCGCGCCTCGCGCCTCTTGTCCTTCGAGTGTCTGAAGAAATCGTTTGTAAACGCGTAGCTTAAGTACTTTTTTACTATCCACGATGAAAAAAAATCTATATTTCTACGTTTACAGCTTGAAAAGGGCAGCACCGCAAAGCATAAAAATCACTGAAATTTCTTCCACCTCGACTCGCCGGTCTTCGACCTGGAAAAAAAAAAAGGGAAACTCTTCATTAATCGAGCTGGCATCGAAGCTGCGTTTAATCCCCGAGAATGCCTCTCGCGATTCAGTCGTTAATTCGGTTTAAAGCCCATTTTCCTCGTTCTCAATCATTCGTAATACCTCGCGCACTCTGCATCCACATCCCCGGCCGTGTCTCTCCCGTCTGGGATCACGTGTCCGTCTGGCACGAAAATAGCCGACTGCGTGTATTTTCCCCGCGTCTCAAGAGCTCGCTGTCCCACATTCCGCGGTGTCGCCTCCTTAGGATAAAAATGGCGCCCCGCCGAATAAATCGAGCCGCGCGCGACGCGCCTCTACGAGGAAGCACCGCGAGAGGGTAGCGACCCGAGTTGCAGCGCGCCGAGTCTGCGGGCCGCTTGTTTTTTCTTTTTTTTTTTTTTGGCCCCTCCTGTTTTTTTTTTTTTTTCGAGGACCGCTCGAAAAATCGTCCGTTTTCGACGCGTTCGCACCTAACGCCGCGCGAGCCTTGACTCTTGGCTTGTGCACGGCGGTGGGCGGGTCGACTGGAAATCTTTAGGCGTTTGTTTACATTTTCAGGGGTAAGACGTTCGAGACGGGTAAGGTGTGCGTAAAGAAAATCGTGCGGTTTTTTTTTATATTTTCTTTACCTTTTGCAAAAATCGACCATCGCGCTTTTAAACGTAAACAAATGTCCCAGAACAGACGAAGCCTCGCAATAACCAGTCGACCCAGAAACGCAACAGCATCCACCAATTAGTCCTCGTTCAGTCGTCTGGCATCCATCCGAGAATAGCCCTCTTTAGCTCCGTAAAGCGTCGGCCATAGGATTCCGTCGTCGTGCAGCATGAACGAAAAAGGGCGGCAGAAGAGACGGCCTGAGCGCGGGAGTCGACGATTCCCTCCCTTCATCGACGTTTTTCGCGGGGGCGGCGGCGGCGGCGGCGGCGGCGGCGGCGGCGGGAGGAGAAAGGGAGAGAGGGAGAGAGAGAGAAAAAGCAAGGGAAGGAAGGGCGCGACCGCGGCGGCGACTTGGTGGGGCGGCAGCCGAGGGGCGATGTAACTTCGGGCCGGGTGGTGGGAGCGCCGTCCGAGGGGCGGAGGTAGTAGTAGTAGGTGATACGGAGTAGTAGGCGCGAGGATCAATACTCGCGAGTTTCACGGGCTCAGGAGGGCGCAGGACTGTGTAACTGGGCTATGCGGCCGCCCCCCCGAGGCATATAGCCTCGATTCGCGCGACGCCGCAAAAAAAGCTCTCGCGGCCCCTTTTAGAACGGTGCCTCCTCGCTTTGCGTCCTCGGAGACCCCTTGCTTTTTCTTCCTCTTCTTCGAGTCCGCGCCCTTTTTCTTTTTTTTTTTGTTAAGGGGAGTTTTGCGATTCCGGAGAAGCGGGGTGTATCCGGATGGCGGGACTCGGTGGTGCTTTGGAGAACCTGCTTTTTTCATTGCGGGCGTTGCGCTGCAGGAGTAATTGATAAAATGAATTATTTTTCTTTCTGGTTACGTAGGACTTTTTCGTGCAACGGTAGTCCTCGCGTAAAACCTCGCGGGAATTATTTCGGAAGAACACGGAGATAGCTTGCAGGGTATTGCGTAATTAATGCGATGCATTCCGGTGACGTTGTTATTGAACTTTTGCACGTGCGGAGCTTTCAGCAGGCACTCCGCGTTACGCCATCGAGCGAAATATTTCTGGTGATTATTCAAAAATGAACTGCGACGTTCGGTTTATTTACAACTACTTATGCGAAACGCCGATAATTGTTTTACATTTTAGTATCCTGTTCGATAAAAACGTCGAGCTTGCGCCTTTTTGCGTAATATCGACGGTCTCTTTTTCCATTTGGGACGTTTTAATTGAATTTACTTTAGGAACGACATTATTATTTGCACCTTTGATACTCTTTATGTTAATTTGATCCTTATCCGAGTTCGGTAGATTAAAAAGTTTTTAATAATATTCGAGAATCCCGGGCTTCTAAATTACGTAAAAAATCCGCGGGACTACCTTATCACCGGTAGATTGTAACGTTTCGCATTAAAGCTTAATTAAAAAAATGTCCTTTCGCTCGTATTCAATTTTGAAAAAGGTCGTCGGTATCCGGGTGTAATGTATAACGCTGAAAGTCGGTGAATTAGTCGTTTCCTTCCATTATGCGGATACTCGTAAAAGTGTAACAATATGCGCGAAGAAAATAAGAATGATTGATGTCTGCCGCTGTATAAGATCGTATCGCTTCATGAAATCACCTCGCTGACCGAGCAATTTTACCAGCGGTTACTGAAACGTGTAATTTTAAGATTGAAGAGTATCATTGTCATGTTTAGCTTTCAGCATTGGTAGACCAGTCATTTTTTTTAAAAAAAGAAAAGAATCATTTGCGAATTTCAGCGAATATTTCGTATCCACGAATTTGTGAAACTTTACAAAAATTCACTTTCATAGTTTGAAAAATTCTTCCAGGCAGACGTATATTTTGGATAAAAAAAGTGGAAAAAGTTGAAAATGTACGCTCGCAGTTACATCTAATTCACCATTACTTTTATTATTAAAAAAAAAATGCCTACGCAAACCCGTATCTCTTAAAACTCAACAGCCATTCGCCCTAAAAAGTAAAGAGAGCATAACGCGACTGTCACCAAACCTATCGAATTAACGATCCGTAACACCTATAAAGAAGAAAAGCAGTGCAATCTGTTGTTTTATCAATACCTCCTCCGCCGCCGCCAATAAATAACGAAACTAAACGCATCGGGGCGCTTTTTCCACCCCCGCGGGCGGCATAATTTTCACGCCTCGTATACCTGCAGCGATCGATCCCAATTAGTGCGAAAACAATCAGCGGGGGCTTCAGGGAATTTCGGTGGGGGTCGTCGACACCTGGATTCACCTCTCTCTCTCCCCATCTGTCTCCCTGAAAAAGAGAGAGAGAGAGCGAGTAAAAAGTGCAGAACGGTCGTATCGCCGGTGCAATCGCTTCTGGGAAAGCTCGTAAAAGCCTTCGGCGAAGGCGCTAATCATCGGGGGTGAGAGAGAGAAAAAAAAACGAGGGGGTTGACAGAGAGCTGCACCGCGCAGCGCGAGGTTCGCGGAAGGGAGGCGGCGACGGCGCCAGGTGGCTCCTTCGTACGGCCCTGCCGACTCGTATATATACGCGCGGTGACGTATCAGCCGAGTAGGGGCCGAGTGACGTCAGTGGTCGATAAACTCACCGCCGAGAGTACGGAGAGCCCACACACAGCCACCACCCCCCTCCCCCCGTCCGCGGTCCAGGCAAGGTGCGCGCTGTCCCGCGTCCTATTATTTCTCTCGGATTTCCTGCCCACGCCTGATGTCTATCCGCGAGAGCTGCCCTGTTTATCTTGATTCCGCACCTCACCTGTCCGCAGCGCCCTCTTTTTTCTTACAGGGTTGCTGCTACTGCTGCTGCTGCTGCGCTGAAACGCCCTTGTTGCCGAGGAACACCTTTCCCCGTCGGTCCCCGCGGGCTTTTTTTCTAATTTCCGCCCTCGGAGAGAGAGAGAGAGAGAGCGGCGGACCTCGAGAACGATTTCCTTTTGCCAGGGGAGGCCGTTCCTTCGCGAGACTTCGGCGTGAAAAGCCAGATTTTAGGGGCGACGATTGCCAAAAGTATATGGAATAATAAATTTGAAAAAAAAAAAGCAGAAAAAGTTACAGCCGAAGCCCGGCAGTATTATTTCCGCGCTCTACTACACTTCTCTCCCCTGGAAAGAGAAGTGTCGACGACTGGGAATCGAACCCTTGACCCCTACTTTCTTCGACCCCAACCTTCTTTTCATGACCCTCGCACTGGATGCCAATTTTCCTTGTAAAAGGATATATACTTTACGTACGGCGTTGCGCGCTCGCGATGGAGGGGCGCCCTTCGTGTCGCCGAGGAACTTGGCGTAATGTACCTTTTTTTTTTCTCAAAACTTTCTCGTTATTGTGCGAAAAAATCAATGATTTACTTTGCTCGAGATTCAACTTCCTGCTTTGCTTTTTTTTTTTTTTTATAGGACTGGGTTATGGTAATCAGAAAATGTGTGCTAAAAAAAGGAGGCAAATGTCTTTAGGAAATTTTAATTTGCTGAATACATTTGAAACGTATTTTCAAATTTAAATTAGACACGCAGAGGAGAAAGATTTTCTCGCGAATATTAACAGCCTGTTTAGCCGAGGAAGTAATACCAGCTAATTTTTGAGAAAATACTGCGTTATTGCAAACTGTTATAAGTTTTTCTCCGCTTTTAATTCACGCGCGTTAAAAGTGGCACCGAAACTCCCACTTGCCCAGGGACCTACTGAAAAGAATCGCAAACTTTTTCGCGCCCGAAACGACTCCAACCAGGCCGCATTTATCTAACCTCAATAATCCCCTCGCACCGCCGGCGATCCTCTTTAATAAATTGTTAGCCCCGGCGTGAGAGTAAACAAAAAGCGGGCCAAAAAAATAAGAGAGAGAGGAGGGACATAATAGGCGGGGCGCCGGCGCGCAAAGTATATATATATATATATATATATAAACCAACGCGTTTATGCCCGTACTAAATCGGCCTCGCGGACAGTTGTCCGTAATTGAACATAAAGTTTCTTTTTCACGATTGACAGGGGCCGTTATTGACTGGGTATCGCCGATAAAGCCTCTGGTCATCGAGCTTTTAGCGAGAGCGCGAGTCGCCGCGCCGCGGCCATTTGACGAATGCTCTCTCGAGCTTTCGCCGCTTTTTTGTCTTTCGTTTTATTTTCCAAATCGCAGCCGCCTTTATCGCGGCTGTATTTTTGCCGCTGCTAGTTTGTCGATTACTCGGAAATGTATTACTCCTGCCCCCCTACCCCTCGATATACGCTGTGACGTACGTGCCGCGGGACGCTTATTTTTATGGCGGCTGAAAGCCGTTTAATTGAGCTTTGAATGTAATGGAAGTGGCTGGGATTTTGAGGTTATTTTTGCGGACCGCGTCGGGTTATTTATAAGAAGCGTCAGATCGACGAAGTAATTAGGGAACGAACATTCATGTCAGTTGGCTTCAGTTATTTTTAAGATCGCGTTTGGGTGGTTCAGTTTTATTATTAGTACACACAATTCTTACTAGAAATCGTGTATCCACGTGGCGCATACTTGATAACGATCGAGGGCTACATTTTTGACATCGGCAAAACGACGCACATCGCCACGACTCTATTAACTCCGAAACCCGTGATTTCATTAACTTTCAACGCCGGCCGCGCGTATTTCCCCTCGAATATCTCTCCATCGGAGCCCTAAATAAATTCGTCGATTTCGTTATCATACAAAAATCCGGGCGATCAGCGAGTCCGGCTCTCTCTCTCTCTCTCTCTCTCCCAACCCCATCCATCACTCACGCCGTAAGCACATCATTAACAAATCTCCCGATCCTATCAGTTCATTAGGCCAAAAGATTACATTATACGAGAAGGTCCAGCGATTCCTCAAACGCTCGTATATATATCCCTCCCTCCCCTCCCTCCAAATCCGATATCCCCCGAAGCTCCTCGCGCATTGTGAGCACGTACCGGCAATGATCCGCCGGCGCAAGAAAAAGCTTTCGACGCGTGAATCATTCGGGGGATCGGGGAATGAATAGAAATCCCGGAACGGTCAGTCTTTGGAAATGACGGGGCAGCGCGCGAGCAGCGCAATATATCTGTATACGAGCGAGGGAAAATGTGTAAAAAGCGCCCCGAAATCGGGGTCAGCCCCGAATTGTTCGGCGCTCTCTCGCACGCTGCGTATTACGCGCCGAGGATATTTGGGGTGGAACGGCGTATCCCCTGGAAATTTGGGTCACCAGCCAATCGATACCCGGAGAGCAACTTTTCGGGCTTCCAAAGCGGGGCGAGGAAGAGAGAGAGAGAGAGAGAGAGAGAGAGAGGGAGAGCTTGAAAGAGCGACGAAGCTCCCAGAAGAGAGAGAATTGATTTATCGGCTCGAAGGGAGGATATTATAATCGATCGAAATCCGGGCCGCGAAACGCGCGCCCGACGACCAGTTTCGCACGGCGAGTCCTTGCATTTTTCACCGCGGGAATGAGATATACGGAAGTAGGCGAGGGGAGAAACTTTGGACCCGCCCGTAAGAGAAGAGAGAGCTCGTGAAATTTTCACGGATATCAGGGACCGGGGAGTAATGATTGATGCCTCTCGATGTTAAGAGGAATTCGAAAGTTCGACGCTACGCTGCATTTTTCAAGGGCTAATATTCCGCGAGGAGGGACTCGCAGATTTTCTCGTCGGACTTTAAGATTTTCCGACTCGCGTTAATTGTTCATCGAGTTCGCAGCGACTGTCCGGAAGGGCAATTAAACTGTTGCATTAGCAGGGGGAATGATCGAAAAAAAGTTCATAAAGAAATACTTTTATAATTAATCCCACATTATGGAGTATCCCTATATTAAAGGAGCGCTTTCCCATCGCATAATCCGACGCTGAACCGATAAACTTCTTTTAATTTCAACCCTATTAAGTTTCGGCTTTGACCGGAGCGTTTACCGTCGGGTTTATCCTCCTCTCTCTCTCCCTATCCGTTAAAAAAGAGCTTAGCCAAATCTCCGAAGCAGATTTTCAGCGGTCGGGCCGCTCTCTCTCTCTCTCTCTCGAAGCCCTCCCGCAAAATCGACGAACACCGAGTTCCCACATACTCGCGCGGGGGGCTTCCCTTTAAATTTCGGCAGAGGCCATCGGGCAAAGCTCCCCCCCGAGCTCCGAGAGAGTGCATCCCCCGGATTTGCCGGAGAGCGTCATCCACTCCGGAAGAAGTCGGTGCGCGACACGCCTCGATGCCGCTGACACACTCGCTGATGCTTTCCCTTTCCGCCGCCTCCCGAGTTTCCCGGGCTTTCGAAAGGGGGAAAAACGAAGCGCCTGTAAACAGAGGCTGGAAATTTACGGGGCGGGTGAGGAGGCTCCTGTTTTTTTCTCCTTCGGCTGTTTAATTTATCGCGCCGTCGATGTACTCGCTTTTCTCGTCAGGCCGCACGTACACGCGGAGGCTCCGGTTTTTGCGTCGGCTCTCGATCCACGTGCATCCGGTCGCTTAAGCCACTTTGGTATTGGAAAAGTTCGTACTCGTATACGGAGCGAAGGTTATCGGGAGCGGCGGGGTGGTAATAATAACAATTTCGAGTTTACGGCGGGTTTCTATCGTCGCTGCGGAATAACAAACGGCAATGAAGCATATTCAGAGTGCCGAGGCGAAACTCAATTTTTTTCGTTGAACTTGTAACGATTAAATTAGTTTTTCGGAGAAACAATGGATAAATTTAAGTTATGGTACCCGATAAAATACATGGAATATTACAAGATTAGTCTTTGTTTTCAAAGCCATAGATCCTAAGATTATAAGGAAAACAGCACGTTATACGGTTACAGATGTAACTTTAAGTAAAATTAAAATTATGAAATGTTGATTTCGATTGGTAATACACAATACACAATACTCCAAAATTTTAACTCTCAAATAATTACAAGCGAAGTGCTCCAAAAGCTAAAGTGATTAATCAAGTAACATGTACGGAACGCACGATACACCCCGTAACGATTTTAGCAACTTCAACAATAATTTCTGGCCGCGGCGGCCACAAAGGGATCCAATTATGACCTCGTCATTAGTCGTCCAGATACATGACTCGTCAAATTTAATTCGCGTCCGCGCGCTGGAGTTTTGCGCGATCACGTGTGTGTGCGCCAAATGAAATATTGGACCGGCGGCGGCGGCGGTCAATTTTCTGTTTGCATTGTTATTCGATTACTCTAGGAGTGCGCTCTATTCTACGAAATTAATGGCCGTCTTCCTATGCCCCCGGCATTGTTTCCTTCCTGCTGGATGGGCTTCCCGGGATGATGAGGCGATTCGACGGATTCTACATCGGAAGCATCAATTTTCCCACGTTGTCCGTCGCAGATTTGCAAACTTTCTAAGCCGAGAGACGAGGAGGGGGGGTCGAGCGAATAAACTGCTCTCGATTCGAAATAGTTTATTGTCGAAAGAAGAACGTTGGCAAAAGATAATACAAGACGCGGCACACCGCAAGCGCCAAGTATTTATCGGCTCCTCGCGGGGCGCGGTGAAAACAATTCCCGATAGTCCAGGGCAGATGTAGTCGCCTATAAACTGACTCTCCCGGAAAGTTTACTAGAAAATTTCACGAGCCATTTTCGCAGCGTCGTCGCAGCGCTTAGAGAGAGAGACGGGCGCGGTACAAACGATCGTGCCTTATCTCGTAACTTCGATTGCATCTAATCGAGAAAATTATCCCCCCGTCCGGGGGTGGACCTGGGGCTCCGCCGGCTTCCACCCCGGAATGAAATCGGCTTTTTAGTATCGGAAAGTTTGATTTTGAAGTTATACGGGTAAATGCGATTGCCGGCGTTAGTGGATTAAAGCTGTACTTCAGCGATGGGGAGGGGGGGAGGGGGTGGCTTA